>CAKAJE020000065.1:0-155929 GCA_916610135.2 Macropis europaea | reverse complement strand
TATCTGAAATAGGAGCGACGTAAATTGAACAAATGTGATAGAATTTCCCTGAAATGTTATAGTAAACAAAATATAAAATGATCTATTCGTAACTCTGACTGCCCTATCATAGAAGTTTAGAAGTGCATTTTACTCGCCCTTCCACGCGCTTTAAGATGCCGCCTAGCCCAGTACGCTATCTGAAATAGGAGCGACGTAAATTGAACAAATGTGATAGAATTTTTCTGAATTCTTAAATTAACCATAATATGAAATGACCTAATCGGGTCTCTGTTTGCCCTACCCTAGAAGTTTAATAGTGCATTTTAGTCGCCATTTCTTGCGCTTTGAGATGCCGCTTAGCCCAATACGCTATCTGAAATATCAGCGACGTAAATTGAACAAATGTGAGAGAATTTCGCTGAATTCTTAAATTAACCATAATATAAAATGATCTAATGGGGTCTCTGTTTGCCCTACCCTAGAAGTATAATAGTGCATTTTACTCGCCATTTCTTGCGCTTTGAGATGCCGCTTAGCACAAGTCGCTATCTGAAATAGGAGCGATGTAAATTGAACATATGTGATAGAATGTCGCTGAATTCTTATATTAACCTTAATGTAAAATGATCTAATCGGGTCTTTGTTCGCCCTACCCAAGAAGTTTAATAGTGCATTTCACTCGTCAATTCATGCGCTTTGCGATGCCGCTTAGCCCAAAAAGCTATCTGAAATTGGAGCGACGTAAATTGAACAAATGTGATAGAATTTCGCTGAATTCTTATATTAACCGTAATATAAAATGTTCTTATCGGGTCTCTGATTGCCCCACCCTAGAAGTTTAATAGTGCATTTTACTCGCCATTTCATGCGCTTTGAGATGCCGCTTAGCCCAATACGCTATCTGAAATATCAGCGACGTAAATTGAACAAATGTGAGAGAATTTCGCTGAATTCTTAAATTAACCATAATATAAAATGATCTAATGGGGTCTCTGTTTGCCCTACCCTAGAAGTTGAATAGTGCATTGTACGAGCCATTTCTTGCGCTTTGAGATGCAGCTTAGCCCAATACGCTATCTGAAATAGGAGCGACGTAAATTGAACAAATGTGATAGAATTTCGCTGAATTCTTATTTTAACCTTAATGTAAAATGATCTAGTCGGGTCTTTGTTCGCCCTACCCTAAAAGTTTAATAGTGCATTTCACTCGTCATTTCATGCGCTTTGAGTTGCCGCTTAGCCCAATAAGCTATCTGAAATAGGAGCGACGTAAATTGAACAAATGTGATAGAACTTCGCTGAATTCTTATATTAACCGTAATATAAAATGTTCTTATCGGGTCTCTGATTGCCCCACCCTAGAAGTTTAATAGTGCATTTTACTCGCCCTTTCGTGCGCTTTGAGATGCCTCTTAGCCCAATACGCTATCTGAAATAGGAGCGACGTAAATTGAACAAATGTGATAGAATTTCGCTGAATTCTTATATTAACCATAATATAAAATGATGTAATCGGGTCTCTGTTCGCCCTACCCAAGAAGTTTAATAGTGCATTTCTCTCGCCATTTCATGTGCTTTGAGATACCGCCTAGCCCAGTACGCTATCTGAAATAGGAGCGACGTAAATTGAACAAATGTGATAGAATTTCGCTGAATTCTTATTTTAACCTTAATGTAAAATGATCTAATCGGGTCTTTGTTCGCCCTACCCTAGAAGTTTAATAGTGCATTTCACTCGTCATTTCATGCGCTTTGAGTTGCCGCTTAGCCCAATAAGCTATCTGAAATAGGAGCGACGTAAATTGAACAAATGTGATAGAACTTCGCTGAATTCTTATATTAACCGTAATATAAAATGTTCTTATCGGGTCTCTGATTGCCCCACACTAGAAGTTTAATAGTGCATTTTACTCGCCCTTCCACGCGTTTTAAGATGCCGCCGAGCCCAGTACACTATCTGAAATAGGAGCGACGTATGTTGAACAAATGTGATAGAATTACGCTGAATTCTTATATTAACCGTAATATAAAATGATATAATCGGGTCTCTGTTTGCCTTACCCTAGAAGTTTAATAGTGCATTTTACTCGCCATCTCATGCGCTTTGAGATGCCGCTTAGCCCAATACGCTATCTGAAATGGGAGCGACGTAAATTGAACAAATGTGATAGAATTACGCTGAATCCTTATATTAACCAAAATATAAAATGATCTAATCGGGTCTCTGATTGCCCTGTTATAGAAGTTTAATAGTGCTATTACTCGCCATTCCACGCGCTTTAAGATGCCGCCTAGCCCAGTATGCTATCTGAAATAGGAACGACGTAAATTGAACAAATGTGATAGAATTACGCTGAATTCTTATATTAACCGTAATATAAAATGGTCTAATCGGATCTCCGTTTGCCTTATCGTAGAAGTTTATTAGTGCATTTTACTCGTCATTCCATGCGCTTTGAGATGCCGCTTAGCCCTATACGCTATCTGAAATAGGAGCGATGTAAATTGAACAAATGTGGTAGAATTTTGCTGAATTCTTAAATTAACCATAATATAAAATGATCTAATGGGGTCTCTGTTTGCCCTACCCTAGAAGTTTAATAGTGAATTTTACTCGCCATTTCTTGCGCTTTGAGATGCCGCTTAGCCCAATACGCTATCTGATATAGGAGCGACGTAAATTGAACAAATGTGATAGAATTTCGCTGAATTCTTAAATTAACCATAATATGAAATGACCTAATCGGGTCTCTGTTTGCCCTACCCTAGAAGTTTAATAGTGCATTTTACTCGCCATTTCTTGCGCTTTGAGATGCCGCTTAGCACAAGTCGCTATCTGAAATAGGAGCGACGTAAATTGAACAAATGTGATAGAACTTCGCTGAATTCTTATATTAACCGTAATATAAAATGATCTGATCGGGTCTCTGCTTGCCCCACCCTAGAAGTTTAATAGTGCATTTTACTCGCCCTTTCGTGCGCTTTGAGATGCCGCTTAGCCCAATACGCTAACTGAAATAGGAGCGACGTAAACTGAACAAATGTGATAGAATTTCGCTGAATTCTTATATTAACCAAAATATAAAATGATCTAATTGGGTCTCTGATTGCCCTATCATAGAAGATTAATAGTGCATTTTACTCGCCATTCCATGCGCTTTAAGATGCCGCCTAGCCCAGTATGCTATCTGAAATAGGAACGACGTAAATTGACAAATGTAATAGAATTTTGCTGAATTCTTAAATTAACCATAATATAAAATCATCTAATCGGGTCTCTGATTGCCTTACCCTAGAAGTTTAATAGTGCATTTTACTCGCCAATCCACGCGCTTTAAGATTCCGCCTAGCGCAGTACGCAATCTGAAATAGGAGCGACGTAAATTGAACAAATGTGATAGAATTTGGCTGAATTCTTAAATTAACCATAATATAAAATGATCTAATCGGGACTCTGTTTGCCCTACCCTAGAAGTTTAACAGTGCATTTTACTCGCCATTTCATGCGCTTTGAGATGGCGCTTAGCCCAATACGCTATCTGAAATAGGAGCGACGTAAATTGAACAAATGTGATAGAATTGGCCTGAATACTTATATTAACCTTAATGTAAAATGATCTAATCGGGTCTTTGTTCGCCCAACCCTAGAAGTTTAATAGTGCATTTTACTCGCCATTTCATGCGCTTTGAGATGCCGCTTAGCCCAATACGCTATTTGAAATAGGAGCGACGTAAATTGAACGAATGTGACAGAAT
Source organism: Macropis europaea (assembly GCA_916610135.2). Taxonomy (NCBI): domain Eukaryota; kingdom Metazoa; phylum Arthropoda; class Insecta; order Hymenoptera; family Melittidae; genus Macropis; species Macropis europaea. The sequence goes on along the minus strand of CAKAJE020000065.1, from coordinate 152,191 downwards.
TTCGCTGAATTCTTATATTAACCAAAATATAAAATGATCTAATCGGGTCTCTGATAGCCCTATCATAGAAGTTTAATAGTGCATTTTACTCGCCATTCCACGCGCTTTAAGATGCCGCCTAGCCCAGTATGCTATCTGAAATAGGAGCGACGTAAGTTGAACAAATGTGATAGAATTACGCTGAATTCTTATATTAACCGTAATATAAAATGATCTAATCGGGTCTCCGTTTGCCTTATCCTAGAAGTTTAATAGTGCATTTTACTTGCCATTTCATGCGCATTGAGATGCCGCTTAGCCCAATACGCTATCTGAAATAGGAGCGACATAAATTGAACAAATGTGATAGAGTTTCGCTGAATTCTTAAATTAACCATAATATAAAATGATCTTATCGGGTCTCTGTTTGCCCTACCCTAGAAGTTTAATAGTGCATTTTACTCGCCATTTCTTGCGCTTTGAGATGCCGCTTAGCCCAATACGCTATCTGAAATATCAGCGACGTAAATTGAACAAATGTGATAGAATTACGCTGAATTCTTATATTAACCGTAATATAAAATGATCTGATCGGGTCTCTGTTTGCCTTATCCTAGAAGTTCAATAGTGCATTTCACTCGTCATTCAATGCGCTTTGAGATGCCGCTTAGCCCAATAAGCTATCTGAAATAGGAGCGACGTAAATTGAACAAATGTGATAGAATTTTTCTGAATTCTTAAATAAACCATAATATGAAATGATCTAATCGGGTCTCTGTTTGCCCTACCCTAGAAGTTTAACAGTGCATTTTAGTCGCCATTTCATGCGCTTTGAGATGCCGCTTAGCCCAATACGCTATCTGAAATAGTAGCGACGTAAATTGAACAAACGTGGTAGAATTTCGCTGAATTCTTTTATTAACCATAATGTTAAATGATCTAATCGGGTCTCTCTTCGCCCTAGCGTAGAAGCTTAATAGTGCATTTTACACGCCATTTCAGGCGCTTTGAGATGCCGCTTAGCCCAATACGCTATCTGAAATAGGAGCGACGTAAATTGAACAAATGTGATAGAATTTCGCTGAATTCTTATATTAACCAAAATATAAAATGATCTAATCGGGTCTCTGATTGCCCTACCCTAGAAGCTTAATAGTGCATTTTACTCCCCATTTCATGCACTTTGAGATGCCGCTTAGGCCAATACGCTATCTGAAATTGGAGCGACGTAAATTAAACAAATGTGATAGAATTTCGCTGAATTCTTATATTAACCAAAATATAAAATGATCTAACCGGGTCTCTGATTGCCCTATCATAGAAGTTTAATAGTACATTTTACTCGCCACTCCACGCGCTTTAAGATGCCGCCTATCCGAGTACGCTATCTGAAATAGGAGCGACGTAAATTGAACAAATGTGTTAGAATTTTGCTGAATTCTTAAATTAACCATAATATAAAATGATCTAATCGGGTCTCTGATTGCCCTACCCTAGAAGTTTAGTAGTGCATTTTACTCGCCATTTCATGCGCCTTGAGATGCCGCTTATCCCAATACGCTATCTGAAATAGGAGCGACGTAAATTGAACAAATGTGATAGAATTTCGCTGAATTCTTATATTAACCAAAATATAAAATGATCTAAGCGGGTCTCTGATTGCCCTATCATAGAAGCTTAATAGTGCATTTTACTCGCCATTCCACGCGCTTTAAGTTGCCGCCTAGCCCAGCACGCTATCTGAAATAGGAGCTACGTAAGTTGAACAAATGTCACAGAATTACGCTGAATTCTTATATTAACCGTAATATAAAATGGTCTAATCGGATCTCCGTTTGCCTTATCGTAGAAGTTTATTAGTGCATTTTACTCGTCATTCCATGCGCTTTGAGATGCCGCTTAGCCCTATACGCTATCTGAAATAGGAGCGATGTAAATTGAACAAATGTGGTAGAATTTTGCTGAATTCTTAAATTAACCATAATATAAAATGATCTAATGGGGTCTCTGTTTGCCCTACCCTAGAAGTTTAATAGTGAATTTTACTCGCCATTTCTTGCGCTTTGAGATGCCGCTTAGCCCAATACGCTATCTGAAATAGGAGCGACGTAAATTGAACAAATGTGATAGAATTTCGCTGAATTCTTAAATTAACCATAATATGAAATGACCTAATCGGGTCTCTGTTTGCCCTACCCTAGAAGTTTAATAGTGCATTTTACTCGCCATTTCTTGCGCTTTGAGATGCCGCTTAGCACAAGTCGCTATCTGAAATAGGAGCGACGTAAATTGAACAAATGTGATAGAACTTCGCTGAATTCTTATATTAACCGTAATATAAAATGATCTGATCGGGTCTCTGCTTGCCCCACCCTAGAAGTTTAATAGTGCATTTTACTCGCCCTTTCGTGCGCTTTGAGATGCCGCTTAGCCCAATACGCTAACTGAAATAGGAGCGACGTAACTGAACAAATGTGATAGAATTTCGCTGGATTCTTATATTAACCAAAATATAAAATGAACTAATCGGGTCTCTGATTGCCCTATCATAGAAGTTTAATAGTGCATTTTACTCGCCATTCCACGCGGTTTATGTTGCCGCCTAGCCCAGTATGCTATCTGAAATAGGAGCTACGTAACATGAACAAATGTGACAGAATTACGCTGAATTCTTATATTAACCGTAATATAAAATGATCTAATCGGGTCTCTGTTTGCCTTATCCTAGAAGTTTAATAGTGCATTTTACTCGCCATTTCATGCGCTTTGAGATGCCGCTTAGCCCAATAAGCTATCTGAAATAGGAGCGATGTAACTTGAACAAATGTGATAGAATTTCGCTGAATTCTTAAATTAACCATAATATGAAATGACCTAATCGGGTCTCTGTTTGCCCTACCCTAGAAGTTTAATAGAGCATTTTACTCGTCATTTCATGCGCTTTGAGATGCCGCCTAGCCCAGTACGCTATCTGAAATAGGAGCGACGTAAATTGAACAAATGTGATAGAATTTCGCTGAATTCTTTTATTTACCGTAATGTTAAATGATCTAATCGGGTCTCTGTTCGCCCTAGCGTACAAGCTTAATAGTGCATTTTATTCGTCATTTCATGCGCTTTGAGATGCCGCTTAGCCCAATACGCTATCTGAAATAGGAGCGACGCAAATTGAACAAATGTGATAGAATTTCGCTGAATTCTTATATTAACCATAATATAAAATGATGTAATCGGGTCTCTGTTCGCCCTACCCAAGAAGTTTAATAGTGCATTTCTCTCGTCATTTCATGCGCTTTGAGATGCCGCTTAGCCCAATAGCTATCTGAAATAGGAGCGACGTAAATTGAACAAATGTGATTGAATTTCCCTGAAATCTTATATTAACCGTAATATAAAATGATCTAATCGGGTCTCTGTTTGCATTACCCGAGAAGTTTAATAGTGCATTTTGCTCGCCATTCCACGCGCTTTAAGATGCCGCCTATCCGAGTACGCTTTCTGAAATAGGAGCGACGTAAATTGAACAAATGTGATAGAATTTCGCTGAATTCTTATATTAACCGTAATATAAAATGGTCTAATCGGGTCTCCGTTTGCCTTATGCTAGAAGTTTAATAGTGCATTTTACTCGCAATTCCACGCGCTTTAAGATGCCGCCTCGCCCAGTATGCTATCTGAAATAGGAACGACGTAAATTGAACAAACGTGATAGAATTTTGCTGAATTCTTAAATTAACCATAATATAAAATGATCTAATCGGGTCTCTGATTGCCCTACCCTAGAAGTTTAATAGTGCATTTTACTCGTCATTTCATGCGCTTTGAGATGCCGCTTAGCCCAATAAGCTGTCTGAAATAGGAGCGACGTAAATTGAACAAATGTGATAGAAGTTCCCTGAATAGTTATATTAACCTTAATGTAAAATGATCTAATCGGGTCTCTGTTCGCCATGCCCTAGAAGTTTAATAGTGCATTTTACTCGCCATTTCATGCGCTTTGAGATGCCGCTTAGCCCAATACGCTATCTGAAATAGGAGCGACGTAAAATGAACAAATGTGATAGGATTTCGCTGAATTCTTAAATTAACCATAATATAAAATGATCTAATCGGGTCTCTATGTGCCCAACCCTAGAAGCTTAATAGTGCATTTTACTCGCCATTTCTTGCGCTTTGAGATGCCGCTTAGCCCAATACGCTATCTGAAATAGGAGCGACGTAAATTGAACAAATGTGATAGAATTTCGCTGAATTGATAAATTAACCATAATATAAAATGATCTAATCGAGTCTCTGTTTGCCCTACCCTAGAAGTTTAATAGTGCATTTTACTCGCCATTCCGCGTGCTTTAAGATGCCGCTTAGCCCAATACGCTATCGGAAATAGGAGCGACGTAAATTGAACAAATGTGATAGAATTTCGCTGAATTCTTATATTAACCAAAATATAAAATGATCTAATCGGGTCTCTGATTGCCCTATCATAGAAGATTAATAGTGCATTTTACTCGCCATTCCATGCGCTTTAAGATGCCGCCTAGCCCAGTATGCTATCTGAAATAGGAACGACGTAAATTGAACAAATGTAATAGAATTTTGCTGAATTCTTAAATTAACCATAATATAAAATCATCTAATCGGGTCTCTGATTGCCTTACCCTAGAAGTTTAATTGTGCATTTTACTCGCCAATCCACGCGCTTTAAGATTCCGCCTTGCGCAGTACGCTATCTGAAATAGGAGCGACGTAAATTGAACAAATGTGATAGAATTTGGCTGAATTCTTAAATTAACCATAATATAAAATGATCTAATCGGGTCTCTGTTTGCCCTACCCTAGAAGTTTAACAGTGCATTTTACTCGCCATTTCATGCGCTTTGAGATGGCGCTTAGCCCAATACGCTATCTGAAATAGGAGCGACGTAAATTGAACAAATGTGATAGAATTGGCCTGAATACTTATATTAACCTTAATGTAAAATGATCTAATCGGGTCTTTGTTCGCCCAACCCTAGAAGTTTAATAGTGCATTTTACTCGCCATTCCGCGCGCTTTAAGATGCCGCTTAGCCCAATACGCTATCGGAAATAGGAGCGACGTAAATTGAACAAATGTGATAGAATTTCGCTGAATTCTTATATTAACCAAAATATAAAATGATCTAATTGGGTCTCTGATTGCCCTATCATAGAAGATTAATAGTGCATTTTACTCGCCATTCCATGCGCTTTAAGATGCCGCCTAGCCCAGTATGCTATCTGAAATAGGAACGACGTAAATTGAACAAATGTAATAGAATTTTGCTGAATTCTTAAATTAACCATAATATAAAATCATCTAATCGGGTCTCTGATTGCCTTACCCTAGAAGTTTAATAGTGCATTTTACTCGCCAATCCACGCGCTTTAAGATTCCGCCTAGCGCAGTACGCAATCTGAAATAGGAGCGACGTAAATTGAACAAATGTGATAGAATTTGGCTGAATTCTTAAATTAACCATAATATAAAATGATCTAATCGGGACTCTGTTTGCCCTACCCTAGAAGTTTAACAGTGCATTTTACTCGCCATTTCATGCGCTTTGAGATGGCGCTTAGCCCAATACGCTATCTGAAATAGGAGCGACGTAAATTGAACAAATGTGATAGAATTGGCCTGAATACTTATATTAACCTTAATGTAAAATGATCTAATCGGGTCTTTGTTCGCCCAACCCTAGAAGTTTAATAGTGCATTTTACTCGCCATTTCATGCGCTTTGAGATGCCGCTTAGCCCAATACGCTATCTGAAATAGGAGCGACGTAAATTGAACGAATGTGACAGAATTTCGCTGAATTCTTATATTAACCAAAATATAAAATGATCTAATCGGGTCTCTGATAGCCCTATCATAGAAGTTTAATAGTGCATTTTACTCGCCATTCCACGCGCTTTAAGATGCCGCCTAGCCCAGTATGCTATCTGAAATAGGAGCGACGTAAGTTGAACAAATGTGATAGAATTACGCTGAATTCTTATATTAACCGTAATATAAAATGATCTAATCGGGTCTCCGTTTGCCTTATCCTAGAAGTTTAATAGTGCATTTTACTTGCCATTTCATGCGCATTGAGATGCCGCTTAGCCCAATACGCTATCTGAAATAGGAGCGACATAAATTGAACAAATGTGATAGAGTTTCGCTGAATTCTTAAATTAACCATAATATGAAATGATCTTATCGGGTCTCTGTTTGCCCTACCCTAGAAGTTTAATAGTGCATTTTACTCGCCATTTCTTGCGCTTTGAGATGCCGCTTAGCCCAATACGCTATCTGAAATATCAGCGACGTAAATTGAACAAATGTGATAGAATTACGCTGAATTCTTATATTAACCGTAATATAAAATGATCTGATCGGGTCTCTGTTTGCCTTATCCTAGAAGTTCAATAGTGCATTTCACTCGTCATTCAATGCGCTTTGAGATGCCGCTTAGCCCAATAAGCTATCTGAAATAGGAGCGACGTAAATTGAACAAATGTGATAGAATTTTTCTGAATTCTTAAATAAACCATAATATGAAATGATCTAATCGGGTCTCTGTTTGCCCTACCCTAGAAGTTTAACAGTGCATTTTAGTCGCCATTTCATGCGCTTTGAGATGCCGCTTAGCCCAATACGCTATCTGAAATAGTAGCGACGTAAATTGAACAAACGTGGTAGAATTTCGCTGAATTCTTTTATTAACCATAATGTTAAATGATCTAATCGGGTCTCTCTTCGCCCTAGCGTAGAAGCTTAATAGTGCATTTTACACCCCATTTCAGGCGCTTTGAGATGCCGCTTAGCCCAATACGCTATCTGAAATAGGAGCGACGTAAATTGAACAAATGTGATAGAATTTCGCTGAATTCTTATATTAACCAAAATATAAAATGATCTAATCGGGTCTCTGATTGCCCTACCCTAGAAGCTTAATAGTGCATTTTACTCCCCATTTCATGCACTTTGAGATGCCGCTTAGGCCAATACGCTATCTGAAATTGGAGCGACGTAAATTAAACAAATGTGATAGAATTTCGCTGAATTCTTATATTAACCAAAATATAAAATGATCTAACCGGGTCTCTGATTGCCCTATCATAGAAGTTTAATAGTACATTTTACTCGCCACTCCACGCGCTTTAAGATGCCGCCTATCCGAGTACGCTATCTGAAATAGGAGCGACGTAAATTGAACAAATGTGTTAGAATTTTGCTGAATTCTTAAATTAACCATAATATAAAATGATCTAATCGGGTCTCTGATTGCCCTACCCTAGAAGTTTAGTAGTGCATTTTACTCGCCATTTCAGTCGCCTTGAGATGCCGCTTATCCCAATACGCTATCTGAAATAGGAGCGACGTAAATTGAACAAATGTGATAGAATTTCGCTGAATTCTTATATTAACCAAAATATAAAATGATCTAAGCGGGTCTCTGATTGCCCTATCATAGAAGCTTAATAGTGCATTTTACTCGCCATTCCACGCGCTTTAAGTTGCCGCCTAGCCCAGCACGCTATCTGAAATAGGAGCTACGTAAGTTGAACAAATGTCACAGAATTACGCTGAATTCTTATATTAACCGTAATATAAAATGATCTAATCGGGTCTCTGTTTGCCTTACCCTAGAAGTTTAATAGTGCATTTCACTCGCCATTTCTTGCGCTTTGAGATGCCGCTTAGCCCAGTACGCTATCTGAAATAGGAGCGATGTAAATTGAACAAATGTGATAGAATTTCGATGAATTCTTTTATTAACCAAAATATAAAATGATCTAATCGGGTCTCTGATTGCCCTACCCTAGAAGTTTAATAGTGCATTTTACTGGCCATTTCATGCGCTTTGAGATGCCGCTTAGCCCAATACGCTATCTGAAATAGGAGCAACGTAAATTGAACAAATGTGATAGAATTTCGCTTCATTCTTAAATTAACCATAATATAAAATGATCTAATGGGGTCTCTGTTTGCCCTACCCTAGAAGTGTAATAGTGCATTTTACTCGCCATTTCTTGCGCTTTGAGATGCCGCTTAGCACAAGTCGCTATCTGAAATAGGAGCGATGTAAATTGAACAAATGTGATAGAATTTCGCTGAATTCTTATATTAACCTTAATGTAAAATGATCTAATCGGGTCTTTGTTCGCCCTACCCAAGAAGTTTAATAGTGCATTTCACTCGTCAATTCATGCGCTTTGCGATGCCGCTTAGCCCAATAAGCTATCTGAAATAGGAGCTACGTAACTTGAACAAATGTGACAGAATTACGCTGAATTGTTATATTAACCGTAACATAAAATGATCTAATCGGGTCTCTGTTTGCCTTATCCTAGAAGTCTAATAGTGCATTTTACTCGCCATTTCATGCGCTTTGAGATGCCGCTTAGCCCAATAAGCTATCTGAAATAGGAGCGATGTAACTTGAACAAATGTGATAGAATTTCGCTGAATTCTTAAATTAACCATAATATGAAATGACCTAATCGGGTCTCTGTTTGCCCTACCCTAGAAGTTTAATAGTGCATTTTATTCGTCATTTCATGCGCTTTGAGATGCCGCTTAGCCCAATACGCTATCTGAAATAGAAGCGACGCAAATTGAACAAATGTGATAGAATTTCGCTGAATTCTTATATTATCCATAATATAAAATGATGTAATCGGGTCTCTGTTCGCCCTACCCAAGAAGTTTAATAGTGCATTTCTCTCGACATTTCATGCGCTTTGAGATGCCGCTTAGCCCAATAGCTATCTGAAATAGGAGCGACGTAAATTGAACAAATGTGATTGAATTTCCCTGAAATCTTATATTAACCGTAATATAAAATGATCTAATCGGGTCTCTGTTTGCATTACCCGAGAAGTTTAATAGTGCATTTTACTCGCCATTCCACGCGCTTTAAGATGCCGCCTATCCGAGTACGCTTTCTGAAATAGGAGCGACGTAAGTTGAACAAATGTGATAGAATAACGCTGAATTATTATATTAACCGTAATATAAAATGGTCTAATCGGGTCTCCGTTTGCCTTATGCTAGAAGTTTAATAGTGCATTTTACTCGCCATTCCACGCGCTTTAAGATACCGCGTAGCCCAGTACGCTATCTGAAATAGGAGCGACGTAAATTAAACAAATGTGATAGAATTTTGCTGAATTCTTAAATTAACCATAATATAAAATGATGTAATCGGGTCTCTGTTCGCCCTACCCAAGAAGTTTAATACTGCATTTCTCTCGTCATTTCATGCGCTTTGAGATGCCGCATAGCCCAATACGCTATCTGAAATAGGAGCGACGTAAATTGAAAAAATGTGATAGAATTTGCTGAATTCTTATATTAACCGTAATATAAAATGATCTAATCGGGTCTCTGTTTGCCTTACCCTAGAAGTTTAATAGTGCATTTTACTCGCCATTTCATGCGCTTTGAGATGCCGCTTAGCCCAATATGCTATCTGATATAGGAGCGACGTAAATTGAACAAATGTGATAGAATTACGCTGAATTCTTATATTAACCAAAATATAAAATGATCTAATCGGGTCTCTGATTGCCCTATCATAGAAGATTAATAGTGCATTTTACTCGCAATTCCACGCGCTTTAAGATGCCGCCTCGCCCAGTATGCTATCTGAAATAGGAACGACGTAAATTGAACAAACGTGATAGAATTTTGCTGAATTCTTAAATTAACCATAATATAAAATGATCTAATCGGGACTCTGATTGCCCTACCCTAGAAGTTTAATAGTGCATTTTACTCGTCATTTCATGCGCTTTGAGATGCCGCTTAGCCCAATAAGCTGTCTGAAATAGGAGCGACGTAAATTGAACAAATGTGATAGAAGTTCCCTGAATACTTATATTAACCTTAATGTAAAATGATCTAATCGGGTCTCTGTTCGCCATGCCCTAGAAGTTTAATAGTGCATTTTACTCGCCATTTCATGCGCTTTGAGATGCCGCTTAGCCCAATACGCTATCTGAAATAGGAGCGACGTAAAATGAACAAATGTGATAGGATTTCGCTGAATTCTTAAATTAACCATAATATAAAATGATCTAATCGGGTCTCTATGTGCCCAACCCTAGAAGCTTAATAGTGCATTTTACTCGCCATTTCTTGCGCTTTGAGATGCCGCTTAGCCCAATACGCTATCTGAAATAGGAGCGACGTTAATTGAACAAATGTGATAGAATTTCCCTGAAATGTTATAGTAAACAAAATATAAAATGATCTATTCGGAACTCTGATTGCCCTTTCATAGAAGTTTTGTAGTGCATTTTACTCGCCGTTCCACGCGCTTTAAGATGCCGCCTAGCGCAGTACGCTATCTGAAATAGGAGCGACGTTAGTTGAAAAAATGTGATAGAATTACGCTGAATTCTTATATTAACCATAATATAAAATGATCTAATCGGGTCTCTGATTGCCCTACCATAGAAGTTTAGTAGTGCATTTTACTCGCCCTTCCACGCGCTTTAAGATGCCGCCTAGCCCAGTACACTATCTGAAATAGGAGCGACGTATGTTGAACAAATGTGATAGAATTACGCTGAATTCTTATATTAACCGTAATATAAAATGGTCTAATCGGATCTCCGTTTGCCTTATCGTAGAAGTTTATTAGTGCATTTTACTCGTCATTCCATGCGCTTTGAGATGCCGCTTAGCCCTATACGCTATCTGAAATAGGAGCGATGTAAATTGAACAAATGTGATAGAATTTCGCTGAATTCTTAAATTAACCATAATATGAAATGACCTAATCGGGTCTCTGTTTGCCCTACCCTAGAAGTTTAATAGTGCATTTTACTCGCCATTTCTTGCGCTTTGAGATGCCGCTTAGCACAAGTCGCTATCTGAAATAGGAGCGACGTAAATTGAACAAATGTGATAGAACTTCGCTGAATTCTTATATTAACCGTAATATAAAATGATCTGATCGGGTCTCTGCTTGCCCCACCCTAGAAGTTTAATAGTGCATTTTACTCGCCCTTTCGTGCGCTTTGAGATGCCGCTTAGCCCAATACGCTAACTGAAATAGGAGCGACGTAAACTGAACAAATGTGATAGAATTTCGCTGGATTCTTATATTAACCAAAATATAAAATGAACTAATCGGGTCTCTGATTGCCCTATCATAGAAGTTTAATAGTGCATTTTACTCGCCATTCCACGCGGTTTAAGTTGCCGCCTAGCCCAGTATGCTATCTGAAATAGGAGCTACGTAACTTGAACAAATGTGACAGAATTACGCTGAATTCTTATATTAACCGTAATATAAAATGATCTAATCGGGTCTCTGTTTGCCTTATCCTAGAAGTTTAATAGTGCATTTTACTCGCCATTTCATGCGCTTTGAGATGCCGCTTAGCCCAATAAGCTATCTGAAATAGGAGCGATGTAACTTGAACAAATGTGATAGAATTTCGCTGAATTCTTAAATTAACCATAATATGAAATGACCTAATCGGGTCTCTGTTTGCCCTACCCTAGAAGTTTAATAGAGCATTTTACTCGTCATTTCATGCGCTTTGAGATGCCGCCTAGCCCAGTACGCTATCTGAAATAGGAGCGACGTAAATTGAACAAATGTGATAGAATTTCGCTGAATTCTTTTATTTACCGTAATGTTAAATGATCTAATCGGGTCTCTGTTCGCCCTAGCGTACAAGCTTAATAGTGCATTTTATTCGTCATTTCATGCGCTTTGAGATGCCGCTTAGCCCAATACGCTATCTGAAATAGGAGCGACGCAAATTGAACAAATGTGATAGAATTTCGCTGAATTCTTATATTAACCATAATATAAAATGATGTAATCGGGTCTCTGTTCGCCCTACCCAAGAAGTTTAATAGTGCATTTCTCTCGTCATTTCATGCGCTTTGAGATGCCGCTTAGCCCAATAGCTATCTGAAATAGGAGCGACGTAAATTGAACAAATGTGATTGAATTTCCCTGAAATCTTATATTAACCGTAATATAAAATGATCTAATCGGGTCTCTGTTTGCATTACCCGAGAAGTTTAATAGTGCATTTTGCTCGCCATTCCACGCGCTTTATGATGCCGCCTATCCGAGTACGCTTTCTGAAATAGGAGCGACGTAAATTGAACAAATGTGATAGAATTTCGCTGAATTCTTATATTAACCGTAATATAAAATGGTCTAATCGGGTCTCCGTTTGCCTTATGCTAGAAGTTTAATAGTGCATTTTACTCGCCATTCCACGCGCTTTAAGATACCGCGTAGCCCAGTACGCTATCTGAAATAGGAGCGACGTAAATTGAACAAATGTGATAGAATTTTGCTGAATTCTTAAATTAACCATAATATAAAATGATGTAATCGGGTCTCTGTTCGCCCTACCCAAGAAGTTTAATAGTGCATTTCTCTCGTCATTTCATGCGCTTTGAGATGCCGCATAGCCCAATACGCTGTCTGAAATAGGAGCGACGTAAATTGAAAAAATGTGATAGAATTTCGCTGAATTCTTATATTAACCGTAATATAAAATGATCTAATCGGGTCTCTGTTTGCCTTACCCTAGAAGTTTAATAGTGCATTTTACTCGCCATTTCATGCGCTTTGAGATGCCGCTTAGCCCAATATGCTATCTGATATAGGAGCGATGTAAATTGAACAAATGTGATAGAATTACGCTGAATTCTTATATTAACCAAAATATAAAATGTTCTAATCGGGTCTCTGATTGCCCTATCATGGAAGATTAATAGTGCATTTTACTCGCAATTCCACGCGCTTTAAGATGCCGCCTCGCCCAGTACGCTATCTGAAATAGGAACGACGTAAATTGAACAAACGTGATAGAATTTTGCTGAATTCTTAAATTAACCATAATATAAAATGATCTAATCGGGTCTCTGATTGCCCTACCCTAGAAGTTTAATAGTGCATTTTACTCGTCATTTCATGCGCTTTGAGATGCCGCTTAGCCCAATAAGCTGTCTGAAATAGGAGCGACGTAAATTGAACAAATGTGATAGAAGTTCCCTGAATAGTTATATTAACCTTAATGTAAAATGATCTAATCGGGTCTCTGTTCGCCATGCCCTAGAAGTTTAATAGTGCATTTTACTCGCCATTTCATGCGCTTTGAGATGCCGCTTAGCCCAATTCGCTATCTGAAATAGGAGCGACGTAAAATGAACAAATGTGATAGGATTTCGCTGAATTCTTAAATTAACCATAATATAAAATGATCTAATCGGGTCTCTATGTGCCCAACCCTAGAAGCTTAATAGTGCATTTTACTCGCCATTTCTTGCGCTTTGAGATGCCGCTTAGCCCAATACGCTATCTGAAATAGGAGCGACGTAAATTGAACAAATGTGATAGAATTTCGCTGAATTGATAAATTAACCATAATATAAAATGATCTAATCGAGTCTCTGTTTGCCCTACCCTAGAAGTTTAATAGTGCATTTTACTCGCCATTCCGCGCGCTTTAAGATGCCGCTTAGCCCAATACGCTATCGGAAATAGGAGCGACGTAAATTGAACAAATGTGATAGAATTTCGCTGAATTCTTATATTAACCAAAATATAAAATGATCTAATCGGGTCTCTGATTGCCCTATCATAGAAGATTAATAGTGCATTTTACTCGCCATTCCATGCGCTTTAAGATGCCGCCTAGCCCAGTATGCTATCTGAAATAGGAACGACGTAAATTGAACAAATGTAATAGAATTTTGCTGAATTCTTAAATTAACCATAATATAAAATCATCTAATCGGGTCTCTGATTGCCTTACCCTAGAAGTTTAATAGTGCATTTTACTCGCCAATCCACGCGCTTTAAGATTCCGCCTAGCGCAGTACGCTATCTGAAATAGGAGCGACGTAAATTGAACAAATGTGATAGAATTTGGCTGTATTCTTAAATTAACCATAATATAAAATGATCTAATCGGGTCTCTGTTTGCCCTACCCTAGAAGTTTAACAGTGCATTTTACTCGCCATTTCATGCGCTTTGAGATGTCGCTTAGCCCAATACGCTATCTGAAATAGGAGCGACGTAAATTGAACAAATGTGATAGAATTGGCCTGAATACTTATATTAACCTTAATGTAAAATGATCTAATCGGGTCTTTGTTCGCCCAACCCTAGAAGTTTAATAGTGCATTTTACTCGCCATTCCGCGCGCTTTAAGATGCCGCTTAGCCCAATACGCTATCGGAAATAGGAGCGACGTAAATTGAACAAATGTGATAGAATTTCGCTGAATTCTTATATTAACCAAAATATAAAATGATCTAATCGGGTCTCTGATTGCCCTATCATAGAAGATTAATAGTGCATTTTACTCGCCATTCCATGCGCTTTAAGATGCCGCCTAGCCCAGTATGCTATCTGAAATAGGAACGACGTAAATTGAACAAATGTAATAGAATTTTGCTGAATTCTTAAATTAACCATAATATAAAATCATCTAATCGGGTCTCTGATTGCCTTACCCTAGAAGTTTAATAGTGCATTTTACTCGCCAATCCACGCGCTTTAAGATTCCGCCTAGCGCAGTACGCTATCTGAAATAGGAGCGACGTAAATTGAACAAATGTGATAGAATTTGGCTGAATTCTTAAATTAACCATAATATAAAATGATCTAATCGGGTTTCTGTTTGCCCTACCCTAGAAGTTTAACAGTGCATTTTACTCGCCATTTCATGCGCTTTGAGATGGCGCTTAGCCCAATACGCTATCTGAAATAGGAGCGACGTAAATTGAACAAATGTGATAGAATTGGCCTGAATACTTATATTAACCTTAATGTAAAATGATCTAATCGGGTCTTTGTTCGCCCAACCCTAGAAGTTTAATAGTGCATTTTACTCGCCATTTCATGCGCTTTGAGATGCCGCTTAGCCCAATACGCTATCTGAAATAGGAGCGACGTAAATTGAACGAATGTGACAGAATTTCGCTGAATTCTTATATTAACCAAAATATAAAATGATCTAATCGGGTCTCTGATAGCCCTATCATAGAAGTTTAATAGTGCATTTTACTCGCCATTCCACGCGCTTTAAGATGCCGCCTAGCCCAGTATGCTATCTGAAATAGGAGCGACGTACGTTGAACAAATGTGATAGAATTACGCTGAATTCTTATATTAACCGTAATATAAAATGATCTAATCGGGTCTCCGTTTGCCTTATCCTAGAAGTTTAATAGTGCATTTTACTTGCCATTTCATGCGCATTGAGATGCCGCTTAGCCCAATACGCTATCTGAAATAGGAGCGACATAAATTGAACAAATGTGATAGAGTTTCGCTGAATTCTTAAATTAACCATAATATAAAATGATCTTATCGGGTCTCTGTTTGCCCTACCCTAGAAGTTTAATAGTGCATTTTACTCGCCATTTCTTGCGCTTTGAGATGCCGCTTAGCCCAATACGCTATCTGAAATATCAGCGACGTAAATTGAACAAATGTGATAGAATTACGCTGAATTCTTATATTAACCGTAATATAAAATGATCTGATCGGGTCTCTGTTTGCCTTATCCTAGAAGTTCAATAGTGCATTTCACTCGTCATTCAATGCGCTTTGAGATGCCGCTTAGCCCAATAAGCTATCTGAAATAGGAGCGACGTAAATTGAACAAATGTGATAGAATTTTTCTGAATTCTTAAATAAACCATAATATGAAATGATCTAATCGGGTCTCTGTTTGCCCTACCCTAGAAGTTTAACAGTGCATTTTAGTCGCCATTTCATGCGCTTTGAGATGCCGCTTAGCCCAATACGCTATCTGAAATAGTAGCGACGTAAATTGAACAAACGTGGTAGAATTTCGCTGAATTCTTTTATTAACCATAATGTTAAATGATCTAATCGGGTCTCTCTTCGCCCTAGCGTAGAAGCTTAATAGTGCATTTTACACGCCATTTCAGGCGCTTTGAGATGCCGCTTAGCCCAATACGCTATCTGAAATAGGAGCGACGTAAATTGAACAAATGTGATAGAATTTCGCTGAATTCTTATATTAACCAAAATATAAAATGATCTAATCGGGTCTCTGATTGCCCTACCCTAGAAGCTTAATAGTGCATTTTACTCCCCATTTCATGCACTTTGAGATGCCGCTTAGCCCAATACGCTATCTGAAATTGGAGCGACGTAAATTAAACAAATGTGATAGAATTTCGCTGAATTCTTATATTAACCAAAATATAAAATGATCTAACCGGGTCTCTGATTGCCCTATCATAGAAGTTTAATAGTACATTTTACTCGCCACTCCACGCGCTTTAAGATGCCGCCTATCCGAGTACGCTATCTGAAATAGGAGCGACGTAAATTGAACAAATGTGTTAGAATTTTGCTGAATTCTTAAATTAACCATAATATAAAATGATCTAATCGGGTCTCTGATTGCCCTACCCTAGAAGTTTAGTAGTGCATTTTACTCGCCATTTCATGCGCCTTGAGATGCCGCTTATCCCAATACGCTATCTGAAATAGGAGCGACGTAAATTGAACAAATGTGATAGAATTTCGCTGAATTCTTATATTAACCAAAATATAAAATGATCTAAGCGGGTCTCTGATTGCCCTATCATAGAAGCTTAATAGTGCATTTTACTCGCCATTCCACGCGCTTTAAGTTGCCGCCTAGCCCAGCACGCTATCTGAAATAGGAGCTACGTAAGTTGAACAAATGTCACAGAATTACGCTGAATTCTTATATTAACCGTAATATAAAATGATCTAATCGGGTCTCTGTTTGCCTTATCCTAGAAGTTTAATAGTGCATTTTACTCGCCATTTCTTGCGCTTTGAGATGCCGCTTAGCCCAGTACGCTATCTGAAATAGGAGCGATGTAAATTGAACAAATGTGATAGAATTTCGATGAATTCTTTTATTAACCAAAATATAAAATGATCTAATCGGGTCTCTGATTGCCCTACCCTAGAAGTTTAATAGTGCATTTTACTGGCCATTTCATGCGCTTTGAGATGCCGCTTAGCCCAATACGCTATCTGAAATAGGAGCAACGTAAATTGAACAAATGTGATAGAATTTCGCTTCATTCTTAAATTAACCATAATATAAAATGATCTAATGGGGTCTCTGTTTGCCCTACCCTAGAAGTGTAATAGTGCATTTTACTCGCCATTTCTTGCGCTTTGAGATGCCGCTTAGCACAAGTCGCTATCTGAAATAGGAGCGATGTAAATTGAACAAATGTGATAGAATTTCGCTGAATTCTTATATTAACCTTAATGTAAAATGATCTAATCGGGTCTTTGTTCGCCCTACCCAAGAAGTTTAATAGTGCATTTCACTCGTCAATTCATGCGCTTTGCGATGCCGCTTAGCCCAATAAGCTATCTGAAATAGGAACTACGTAACTTGAACAAATGTGACAGAATTACGCTGAATTGTTATATTAACCGTAATATAAAATGATCTAATCGGGTCTCTGTTTGCCTTATCCTAGAAGTCTAATAGTGCATTTTACTCGCCATTTCATGCGCTTTGAGATGCCGCTTAGCCCAATAAGCAATCTGAAATAGGAGCGATGTAACTTGAACAAATGTGATAGAATTTCGCTGAATTCTTAAATTAACCATAATATGAAATGACCTAATCGGGTCTCTGTTTGCCCTACCCTAGAAGTTTAATAGTGCATTTTATTCGTCATTTCATGCGCTTTGAGATGCCGCTTAGCCCAATACGCTATCTGAAATAGGAGCGACGCAAATTGAACAAATGTGATAGAATTTCGCTGAATTCTTATATTAACCATAATATAAAATGATGTAATCGGGTCTCTGTTCGCCCTACCCAAGAAGTTTAATAGTGCATTTCTCTCGACATTTCATGCGCTTTGAGATGCCGCTTAGCCCAATAGCTATCTGAAATAGGAGCGACGTAAATTGAACAAATGTGATTGAATTTCCCTGAAATCTTATATTAACCGTAATATAAAATGATCTAATCGGGTCTCTGTTTGCATTACCCGAGAAGTTTAATAGTGCATTTTACTCGCCATTCCACGCGCTTTAAGATGCCGCCTATCCGAGTACGCTTTCTGAAACAGGAGCGACGTAAGTTGAACAAATGTGATAGAATAACGCTGAATTATTATATTAACCGTAATATAAAATGGTCTAATCGGGTCTCCGTTTGCCTTATGCTAGAAGTTTAATAGTGCATTTTACTCGCCATTCCACGCGCTTTAAGATACCGCGTAGCCCAGTACGCTATCTGAAATAGGAGCGACGTAAATTAAACAAATGTGATAGAATTTTGCTGAATTCTTAAATTAACCATAATATAAAATGATGTAATCGGGTCTCTGTTCGCCCTACCCAAGAAGTTTAATAGTGCATTTCTCTCGTCATTTCATGCGCTTTGAGATGCCGCATAGCCCAATACGCTATCTGAAATAGGAGCGACGTAAATTGAAAAAATGTGATAGAATTTCGCTGAATTCTTATATTAACCGTAATATAAAATGATCTAATCGGGTCTCTGTTTGCCTTACCCTAGAAGTTTAATAGTGCATTTTACTCGCCATTTCATGCGCTTTGAGATGCCGCTTAGCCCAATATGCTATCTGATATAGGAGCGACGTAAATTGAACAAATGTGATAGAATTACGCTGAATTCTTATATTAACCAAAATATAAAATGATCTAATCGGGTCTCTGATTGCCCTATCATAGAAGATTAATAGTGCATTTTACTCGCAATTCCACGCGCTTTAAGATGCCGCCTCGCCCAGCATGCTATCTGAAATAGGAACGACGTAAATTGAACAAACGTGATAGAATTTTGCTGAATTCTTAAATTAACCATAATATAAAATGATCTAATCGGGTCTCTGATTGCCCTACCCTAGAAGTTTAATAGTGCATTTTACTCGTCATTTCATGCGCTTTGAGATGCCGCTTAGCCCAATAAGCTGTCTGAAATAGGAGCGACGTAAATTGAACAAATGTGATAGAAGTTCCCTGAGTACTTATATTAACCTTAATGTAAAATGATCTAATCGGGTCTCTGTTCGCCATGCCCTAGAAGTTTAATAGTGCATTTTACTCGCCATTTCATGCGCTTTGAGATGCCGCTTAGCCCAATACGCTATCTGAAATAGGAGCGACGTAAAATGAACAAATGTGATAGGATTTCGCTGAATTCTTAAATTAACCATAATATAAAATGATCTAATCGGGTCTCTATGTGCCCAACCCTAGAAGCTTAATAGTGCATTTTACTCGCCATTTCTTGCGCTTTGAGATGCCGCTTAGCCCAATGCGCTATCTGAAATAGGAGCGACGTTAATTGAACAAATGTGATAGAATTTCCCTGAAATGTTATAGTAAACAAAATATAAAATGATCTATTCGGAACTCTGATTGCCCTTTCATAGAAGTTTTGTAGTGCATTTTACTCGCCGTTCCACGCGCTTTAAGATGCCGCCTAGCGCAGTACGCTATCTGAAATAGGAGCGACGTTAGTTGAAAAAATGTGATAGAATTACGCTGAATTCTTATATTAACCGTAATATAAAATGATCTATTCGGGTCTCTGTTCGCCCTACCCTAGAAGTTTAATAGTGCATTTCAGTCGCCATTCCATGCGCTTTGAGATGCCGCTTAGCCCAATACGCTATCTGAAATAGGAGCGACGTAAATTGAACAAATGTGATAGAATTTCGCTGGATTCTTATATTAACCAAAATATAAAATGATCTAATCGGGTCTCTGATTGCCCTACCCTAGAAGTTTAACAGTGCATTTTACTCGCCATTTCATGCGCTTTGAGATGCCGCTTATCCCAATACGCTATCTGAAATAGGAGCGACGTAAATTAAACAAATGTGATAGAATTTCGCTGAATTCTTATATTAACCATAATATAAAATGATCTAATCGGGTCTCTGATTGCCCTACCCTAGAAGTTTAATAGTGCATTTTACTCACCATTCCACGCGCTTTAAGATTCCGCCTATCCGAGTACGCTATCTGAAATAGGAGCGACGTAAATTGAACAAATGTGATAGAATTTCGCTGAATTCTTATGTTAACCAAAATATAAAATGATGTAATCGGGTCTCTGTTCGCCCTACCCAAGAAGTTTAATAGTGCATTTCTCTCGTCATTTCATACGCTTTGAGATGCCGCTTAGCCCAATACGCTATTTGAAATAGGAGCGATGTAAATTGAACAAATGTGATAGAATTTTGCTGAATTCTTAAATTAACCATAATATAAAATGATGTAATCGGGTCTCTGTTCGCCCTACCCTAGAAGTTTAATAGTACATTTCTCTCGTCATTTCATGCGCTTTGAGATGCCGCTTAGCCCAATAGCTATCTGAAATAGGAGCGACGTAAATTGAACAAATGTGATAGAATTTCCCTGAAATATTATATTAAAGAAAATATAAAATGATCTAAACGGGACTCTGATTGCCCTATCATAGAAGTTTAGTAGTGCATTTTACTCGCCCTTCCACGCGCTTTAAGATGTCGCCTAGACCAGTACACTATCTGAAATAGGAGCGACGTAAATTGAAAAAATGTGTTAGAATTTCGCTGAATTCTTATCTTAACCTTCATGTAAAATGATCTAATCGGGTCTCTGATTGCCCTACCCTAGAAGTTTAATAGTGCATTTTACTCGCCCTTTCGTGCGCTTTGAGATGCCGCTTAGCCCAATTCGCTATCAGAAATAGGAGCGACGTAAATTGAACAAATGTGATAGAATTTCGCTGTATTCTTATATTAACCGTAATATAAAATGATCTAATCGGGTCTCTGTTTGCCTTACCCTAGAAGTTTAATAGTGCATTTTACTCGCCATTCCACGCGCTTTAAGATGCCGCCTAGCCCAGTATGCTATCTGAAATAGGAACGACGTAAATTGAACAAATGTGATAGAATTTCGCTGAATTCTTATATTAACCGTAATATAAAATGATCTAATCGGGTCTCTGTTTGCCTTACCCTAGAAGTTTAATAGTGCATTTTACTCGCCATTCCACGCGCTTTAAGATGCCGCCTAGCCCAGTATGCTATCTGAAATAGGAACGACGTAAATTGAACAAATGTGATAGAATTTCGCTGAATTCTTATATTAACCAAAATATAAAATGATGTAATGGGGTCTCTGTTTGCCCTACCCTAGAAGTTTAATAGTTCATTTTACTCGCCCTTTCGTGCGCTTTGAGATGCCGCTTAGCCCAATACGCTGTCTGAAATAGGAGCGACGTAAATTGAACAAATGTGATAGAAGTTCCCTGAATACTTATATTAACCTTAATATAAAATGATGTAATCGGGTCTCTGTTCGCCCTACCCAAGAAGTTTAATAGTGCATTTCTCTCGTCATGTCATGCGCTTTGAGATGCCGCTTAGCCCAATAGCTATCTGAAATAGGAGCGACGTAAATTGAACAAATGTGATAGAATTTCCCTGAAATCTTATATTAACCTTAATATAAAATGATCTAATCGGGTCTCTGTTTGCATTACCCTCGAAGTTTAATAGTGCATTTTACTCGCCTTTCCACGCGCTTTAAGATGCCGCCTATCCGAGTACGCTATCTGAAATAGGAGCGACGTAAGTTGAACAAATGTGATAGAATAACGCTGAATTCTTATATTAACCGTAATATAAAATGGTCTAATCGGATCTCCGTTTGCCTTATCCTAGAAGTTTATTAGTGCATTTTACTCGTCATTCCATGCGCTTTGAGATGCCGCTTAGCCCAATACGCTATCTGAAATAGGAGCGATGTAAATTGAACAAATGTGATAGAATTTTGCTGAATTCTTAAATTAACCATAATATAAAATGATGTAATCGGGTCTCTGTTCGCCCTACCCAAGAAGTTTAATAGTGCATTTCTCTCGTCATTTCATGCGCTTTGAGATGCCGCTTAGCGCAATAGCTATCTGAAATAGGAGCGACGTAAATTGAACAAATGTAATAGAATTTCCCTGAAATCTTATATTAAAGAAAATATAAAATGATCTAAGCGGGACTCTGATTGCCCTATCATAGACGTTTAGTAGTGCATTTTACTCGCCCTTCCACGCGCCTTAAGATGCCGCCTAGCCCAGTACACTATCTGAAATAGGAGCGACGTAAATTGAAAAAATGTGATAGAATTACGCTGCATTCTTATATTAACCAAAATATAAAATGATCTAATCGGGTCTCTGATTGCCCTATCATAGAAGTTTAACAGTGCATTTTACTCGCCATTCCACGCGCTTTAAGTTGCCGCCTAGCCCAGTACGCTATCTGAAATAGGAGTTACGTAAGTTGAACAAGTGTCACAGAATTACGCTGAATTCTTATATTAACCGTAATATAAAATGATCTAATCGGGTCTCTGTTTGCCTTATCCTAGAAGTTTAATAGTGCATTTTACTCGTCAATTCATGCGCTTTGCGATGCCGCTTAGCCCAATAAGCTATCTGAAATAGGAGCGACGTAAATTGAACAAATGTGATAGAATTTCGCTGAATTCTTATATTAACCAAAATATAAAATGATCTAATCGGGTCCCTGATTGCCCTATCATAGAAGTTTAACAGTGCATTTTACTCGCCATTCCACGCGCTTTAAGTTGCCGCCTAGCCCAGCACGCTATCTGAAATAGGAGCTACGTAAGTTGAACAAATGTCACAGAATTACGCTGAATTCTTATATTAACCGTAATATAAAATGATCTAATCGGGTCTCTGTTTGCCTTATCCTAGAAGTTTAATAGTGCATTTTACTCGTCAATTCATGCGCTTTGAGATGCCGCTTAGCCCAATACGCTATCTGAAATAGGAGCGACGTAAATTGAACAAATGTGATAGAATTTCGCTGAATTCTTATATTAACCAAAATATAAAATGATCTAATCGGGTCTCTGATTGCCCTACCCTAGAAGTTTAATAGTGCATTTTACTCGCCATTTCATGCGCTTTGAGATGCCGCTTAGCCCAATACGCTATCTGAAATAGGAGCGACGTAAATTAAACAAATGTGATAGAACTTCGCTGAATTCTTATATTAACCATAATATAAAATGATCTAATCGGGTCTCTGATTGCCCTACCCTAGAAGTTTAATAGTGCATTTTACTCACCATTCCACGCGCTTTAAGTTGCCGCCCAGCCCAGTACGCTATCTGAAATAGGAGCTACGTAAGTTGAACAAATGTCACAGAATTACGCTGAATCCTTATATTAACCGTAATATAAAATGATCTAATCGGGTCTCTGTTTGCCTTATCCTAGAAGTTTAATAGTGCATTTTACTCGTCAATTCATGCGCTTTGACATGCCGCGTAGCCCAATACGCTATCTGAAATAGGAGCGACGTAAATTGAACAAATGTGATAGAATTTCGCTGAATTATTAAATTAACCATAATATAAAATGATCTAATGGGGTCTCTGTTTGCCCTACCCTAGAAGTTTAATGGTGCATTTTACTCGCCATTTCTTGCGCTTTGAGATGCCACTTAGCACAAGTCGCTATCTGAAACAGGAGCGATGTAAATTGAACAAATGTGATAGAATTTCGCTGAATTCTTATATTAACCTTAATGTAAAATGATCTAATCGGGTCTTTGTTCGCCCTACCCAAGAAGTTTAATAGTGCATTTCACTCGTCATTTCATGCGCATTGCGATGCCGCTTAGCCCAATAAGCTATCTGAAATTGGAGCGACGTATATTGAACAAATGTGATAGAATTTCGCTGAATTCTTATATTAACCAAAATATAAAATGATCTTATCGGGTCTCTGATTGCCCTATCATAGAAGTTTAATAGTGCATTTTACTCGCCATTCCACGCGCTTTAAGATGCCGCCTAGCCCAGTACGCTATCTGAAATAGGAGCTACGTAAGTTGAACGAATGTGACAGAATTACGCTGATTTCTTATATTAACCGTAATATAAAATGATCTAATCGGGTCTCTATGTGCCCAACCCTAGAAGCTTAATAGTGCATTTTACTCGCCATTTCCTGCGCTTTGAGATGCCGCTCAGCCCAATACGCTATCTGAAATAGACGTAAATTGAACAAATGTGATAGAATTTCCCTGAAATGTTATAGTAAACAAAATATAAAATGATCTATTCGGAACTCTGATTGCCCTATCATAGAAGTTTAGTAGTGCATTTTACTCGCCCTTCCACGCGCTTTAAGATGCCGCCTAGCGCAGTACGCTATCTGAAATAGGAGCGACGTTAATTGAACAAATGTCACAGAATTACGGTGAATTCTTATATTAACCGTAATATAAAATGATCTAATCGGGTCTCTGTTTGCCTTATCCTAGAAGTTTAATAGTGCATTTTACTCGTCAATTCATGCGCTTTGCGATGCCGCTTAGCCCAATAAGCTATTTGAAATAGGAGCGACGGAAATTGAACAAATGTGTTAGAATTTCGCTGAATTCTTATATTAACCAAAATATAAAATGATCTAATCGGGTCTCTGATTGCCCTATCATAGAAGTTTAACAGTGCATTTTACTCGCCATTCCACGCGCTTTAAGTTGCCGTCTAGCCCAGCACGCTATCTGAAATAGGAGCTACGTAAGTTGAACAAATGTCACAGAATTACGCTGAATTCGTATATTAACCGTAATATAAAATGATCTAATCCGGTCTCTGTTTGCTCTACCCTAGAAGTTGAATAGTGCACTGTACGAGCCATTTCTTGCGCTTTGAGATGCAGCTTAGCCCAATACGCTATCTGAAATAGGAGCGACGTAAATTGAACAAATGTGATAGAATTTCGCTGAATTCTTATTTTAACCTTAATGTAAAATAATCTAATCGGGTCTTTGTTCGCCCTACCCTAGAAGTTTAATAGTGCATTTCACACGTCATTTCATGCGCTTTGAGTTGCCGCTTAGCCCAATAAGCTATCTGAAATAGGAGCGACGTAAATTGAACAAATGTGATAGAACTTCGCTGAATTCTTATATTAACCGTAATATAAAATGATCTTATCGGGTCTCTGATTGCCCCACCCTAGAAGCTCAATAGTGCATTTTACTCGCCCTTTCGTGCGCTTTGAGATGCCGCTTAGCCCAATACGCTATCTGAAATAGGAGCGACGTAAATTGAACAAATGTGATAGAATTTCGCTGAATTCTTTTATTTACCATAATGTTAAATGATCTAATCGGGTCTCTGTTCGCCCTAGCGTAGAAGCTTAATAGTGCATTTTATTCGTCATTTCATGCGCTTTGAGATGCCGCTTAGCCCCATACGCTATCTGAAATAGGAGCGACGCAAATTGAACTAATGCGATAGAATATCGCTGAATTCTTATATTAATCATAATATAAAATGATGTAATCGGGTCTCTGTTCGCCGTACCCAAGAAGTTTAATAGTGCATTTCTCTCGTCATTTCATGCGCTTTGAGATGCCGCTTAGCCCAATAGCTATCTGAAATAGGAGCGACGTAAATTGAACAAATGTGATAGATTTTCCCTGAAATCTTATATTAACCGTAATATGAAATGATCTAATCGGGTCTCTGTTTGCATTACCCTAGAAGTTTAATAGTGCATTTTACTCGCCATTCCACGCGCTTTAGGATGCCGCCTATCAGAGTACGCTATCTGAAATAGGAGCGACGTCAGTTGAACAAATGTGATAGAATAACGCTGAATTCTTATATTAACCGTAATATAAAATCGTCTAATCGGGTCTCCGTTTGCCTTATCCTAGAAGTTTAATAGTGCATTTTACTCGCCATTTCATGCGCATTGAGATGCCGCTTAGCCCAATACGCTATTTGAAATAGGAGCGATGTAAATTGAACAAATGTGATAGAATTTCGCTGAATTCTGTAATTAACCATAATATGAAATGACCTAATCGGGTCTCTGTTCGCCCTACCCAAGAAGTTTAATAGTGCATTTCTCTCGTCATTTCATACGCTTTGAGATGCCGCCTAGCCCAGTACGCTACCTGAAATAGGAGCTACGTAACTTGAACAAATGTGACAGAATTACGCTGAATTCTTATATTAACCGTAATATAAAATGATCTAATCGGGTCTCTGTTTGCCTTATCCTAGAAGTTTAATAGTGCATTTTACTCGCCATTTCATGCGCTTTGAGATGCCGCTTAGCCCAATAAGCTATCTGAAATAGGAGCGATGTAACTTGAACAAATGTGATAGAATTTCGCTGAATTCTTAAATTAACCATAATATGAAATGACCTAATCGGGTCTCTGTTTGCCCTACCCTAGAAGTTTAATAGAGCATTTTACTCGTCATTTCATGCGCTTTGAGATGCCGCTTAGCCCAATATTCTATCTGAAATAGGAGCGATGTAAAATGAACAAATGTGATAGAATTTTGCTGAATTCTTAAATTGACCATAATATAAAGTGATGTAATCGGGTCTCTGTTCGCCCTACCCAAGAAGTTTAATAGTGCATTTCTCTCGTCATTTCATGCGCTTTGAGATGCCGCTTAGCCCAATAGTTATCTGAAATAGGAGCGACGTAAATTGAACAAATGTGATAGAATTTCCCTGAAATCTTATATTAAAGAAAATATAAAATGATCTAAACGGGACTCTGATTGCCCTATCATAGACGTTTAGTAGTGCATTTTACTCGCCCTTCCACGCGCTTTAAGATGCCGCCTAGCCCAGTACACTATCTGAAATAGGAGCGACGTAAATTGAAAAAATGTGATAGAACTTCGCTGAATTCTTATATTAACCAAAATATAAAATGATCTAATGGGGTCTCTGTTTGCCCTACCCTAGAAGTTTAATAGCGCATTTTACTCGCCATTTCTTGCGCTTTGAGATGCCGCTTAGCCCAATACGCTGACTGAAATAGGAGCGACGTAAAATGAACAAATGTGATAGGATTTCGCTGAATTCTTAAATTAACCATAATATAAAATGATCTAATCGGGTCTATATGTGCCCAACCCTAGAAGCTTAATAGTGCATTTTACTCGCCATTTCTTGCGCTTTCAGATGACGCTTAGCCCAATACGCTATCTGAAATAGGAGCGACGTAAATTGAACAAATGTGATAGAATTTCGCTGAATTCTTATATTAACAAAAATATGAAATGATCTTATCGGGTCTCTGATTGCCCTACCCTAGAAGTTTAATAGTGCATTTTACTCGCCCTTTCGTGCGCTGTGAGATGCCGCTTAGCCCAATACGCTATCTGAAATAGGAGCGACGTAAATTGAACAAATGTGATAGAATTTCATTGGATTCTTATATTAACCAAAATATAAAATGATCTAATCGGGTCTCTGATTGCCCTATCATAGAAGTTTAATAGTGCATTTTACTCGCCATTCCACGCGCTTTAAGTTGCCGCCTAGCCCAGTACGCTATCTGAAACAGGAGCTACGTAAGTTGAACAAATGTCACAGAATTACGCTGAATTCTTATGTTAACCGTAATATAAAATGATCTAATCGGGTCTCTGTTTGCCTTATCCTAGAAGTTTAAGAGTGCATTTTACTCGCCATTTCATGCGCTTTGAGATGCCGCTTAGCCCAATACGCTATCTGAAATAGGAGCGACGTAAATTGAACAAATGTGATAGAATTTCGCCGAATTCTTATATTAACCAAAATATAAAATGATCTAATCGGGTCTCTGATTGCCCTACCCTAGAAGTTTAATAGTGCATTTTACTCGCCATTTCATGCGCTTTGAGATGCCGCTTAGCCCAATACGCTATCTGAAATAGGAGCGACGTAAATTGAACAAATGTGATAGAATTTCGCTGAATTCTTATATTAACCAAAATATAAAATGATCTAATCGGGTCTCTGATTGCCCTACCCCAGAAGTTTAATAGTTCATTTTACTCGCCATTTCATGCGCTTTGAGATGCCGCTTAGCCCAATACGCTATCTGGAATAGGAGCGACGTAAATTGAACAAATGTGATAGAATTTCGCTGAATTCTTATAATAACCAAAATATAAAATGATCTAATCGGGTGCTCTGATTGCCCTATCATAGAAGTTTAACAGTGCATTTTACTCGCCATTCCACGCGCTTTAAGTTACCGCCTAGCCCAGTACGCTATCTGAAATAGGAGCTACGTAAGTTGAACAAATGTCACAGAATTACGCTGCATTCTTATGTTAACCGTAATATAAAATGATCTAATCGGGTCTCTGTTTGCCTTATCCTAGAAATTTAATAGTGCATTTTACTCGTCAATTCATGCGCTTTGCGATGCCGCTTAGCCCAATAAGCTATCTGAGATAGGAGCGACGTAAATTGAACAAATGTGATAGAATTTCGCTGAATTCTTATATTAACCAAAATATAAAATGATCTAATCGGTTCTCTGATTGCCCTATCATAGAAGTTTAACAGTGCATTTTACTCGCCATTCCACGCGCTTTACGTTGCCGCCTAGCCCAGCACGCTATCTGAAATAGGAGCTACGTAAGTTGAACAAATGTCACAAAATTACGCTGAATTCTTATATTAACCGTAATATAAAATGATCTAATCGGGTCTCCGTTTGCCTTATCCTAGAAGTTTAATAGTGCATTGTACTCGCCATTTCATGCGCTTTGAGATGCCGCTTAGCCCAGTACGCTATCTGAAATAGGAGCGATGTAAATTGAACAAATGTGATAGAATTTCGATGAATTCATTTATTAACCAAAATATAAAATGATCTAATCGGGTCTCCGTTTGCCTTATCCTAGAAGATTAATAGTGCATTTTACTCGCCATTTCATGCGCTTTGAGATGCCGCTTAGCCCAATACGCTATCTGAAATAGGAGCGACGTAAATTGAACAAATGTGATAGAATTTCGCTGAATTCTTATATTAACCAAAATATAAAATTATCTAATCGGGTCTCTGATTGCCCTACCCTAGAAGTTTAGTAGTGCATTTTACTCGCCATTTCATGCGCTTTGAGATGCCGCTTAGCCCAATACGCTATCTGAAATAGGAGCGACGTAAATTGAACAAATGTGATAGAATTTCCCTGAATTCTTATATTAACCAAAATATAAAATGATCTAATCGGGTCTCTCATTGCCCTACCCTAGAAGTTTAATAGTGCATTTTACTCGCCATTTCATGCGCTTTGAGATGCCGCTTAGCCTAATACGCTATCTGAAATAGGAGCGACGTAAATTAAACAAATGTGATAGAACTTCGCTGAATTCTTATATTAACAATAATATAAAATGATCTAATGGGGTCTCTGTTTGCCCTACCCTAGAAGTTTAATAGTGCATTTTACTCGCCATTTCTTGCGCTTTGAGATGCCACTTAGCACAAGTCGCTATCTGAAATGGGAGCGATGTAAATTGAACAAATGTGATAGAATTTCGCTGAATTCTTATATTAACCAAAATATAAAATGATCTAATCCGGTCTCTGTTTGCCCTACCCTAGAAGTTTAATAGTGCATTTTACGAGCCATTTCTTGCGCTTTGAGATGCAGCTTAGCCCAATATGCTATCTGAAATAGGAGCGACGTAAATTGAACAAATGTGATAGAATTTCGCTGGATTCTTATATTAACCAAAATATAAAATGATCTAATCGCGTCTCTGATTGCCCTATCATAGAAGTTTAATAGTGCATTTTACTCGCCATTCCACGCGCTTTAAGTTGCCGCCTAGCCCAGTACGCTATCTGAAATAGGAGCTACGTAAGTTGAACAAATGTCACAGAATTACGCTGCATTCTTATGTTAACCGTAATATAAAATGATCTAATCGGGTCTCTGTTTGCCTTATCCTAGAAGTTTAAGAGTGCATTTTACTCGCCATTTCATGCGCTTTGAGATGCCGCTTAGCCCAATACGCTATCTGAAATAGGAGCGACGTAAATTGAACAAATGTGATAGAATTTCGCTGAATTCTTATATTAACCAAAATATAAAATGATCTAATCGGGTCTCTGATTGCCCTACCCTAGAAGTTTAATAGTGCATTTTACTCGCCATTTCATGCGCTTTGAGATGCCGCTTAGCCCAATACGCTATCTGAAATAGGAGCGACGTAAATTGAACAAATGTGATAGAATTTCGCTGAATTCTTATGTTAACCAAAATATGAAATGATCTTATCGGGTCTCTGATTGCCCTACCCTAGAAGTTTAATAGTGCATTTTACTCGCCCTTTCGTTCGCTGTGAGATGCCGCTTAGCCCAATACGCTATCTGAAATAGGAGCGACGTAAATTGAACAAATGTGATAGAATTTCGCTGGATTCTTATATTAACCAAAATATAAAATGATCTAATCGGGTCTCTGATTGCCCTATCATAGAAGTTTAATAGTGCATTTTACTCGCCATTCCACGCGCTTTAAGTTGCCGCCTAGCCCAGTACGCTATCTGAAATAGGAGCTACGTAAGTTGAACAAATGTCACAGAATTTCGCTGAATTCTTATATTAACCAAAATATAAAATGATCTAATCGGGTCTTTGTTCGCCCTACCCAAGAAGTTTAATAGTGCATTTCACTCGTCAGTTCATGCGCTTTGCGATGCCGCTTAGCCCAATAAGCTATCTGAAATTGGAGCGACGTATATTGAACAAATGTGATAGAATTTCGCTGAATTCTTATATTAACCAAAATATAAAATGATCTGATCGGGTCTCTGATTGCCCTATCATAGAAGTTTAACAGTGTATTTTACTCGCCATTCCACGCGCTTTAAGATGCCGCCTAGCCCAGTACGCTATCTGAAATAGGAGCAACGTAAGTTGAACGAATGTGACAGAATTACGCTGATTTCTTATATTAACCGTAATATAAAATGATCTAATCGGTTCTCTGTTTGCCTTATCCTAGAAGTTTAAGAGTGCATTTTACTCGCCATTTCATGCGCTTTGAGATGCCGCTTAGCCGAATACGCTATCTGAAATAGGAGCGACGTAAATTGAACAAATGTGATAGAATTTCGCTGAATTCTTAAATTAACCATAATATAAAATGATCTAATGGGGTCTCTGTTTGCCCTACCCTAGAAGATTAATAGTGCATTTTACTCGCCATTTCTTGCGCTTTGAGATGCCACTTAGCACAAGTCGCTATCTGAAATAAGAGCGACGTAAATTGAACAAATGTGATAGAATTTCGCTGAATACTTATATTAACCAAAATATGAAAAGATCTTATCGGGTCTCTGATTGCCCTACCCTAGAAGTTTAATAGTGCATTTTACTCGCCCTTTCGTGCGCTGTGAGATGCCGCTTAGCCCAATACGCTATCTGAAATAGGAGCGACGTAAATTGAACAAATGTGATAGAATTTCGCTGGATTCTTATATTAACCAAAATATAAAATGATCTAATCGGGTCTCTGATTGCCCTATCATAGAAGTTTAATAGTGCATTTTACTCGCCATTTCATGCGCTTTGAGATGCCGCTTAGCCGAATACGCTATCTGAAATAGGAGCGACGTAAATTGAACAAATGTGATAGAATTTCGCTGAATTCTTAAATTAACCATAATATAAAATGATCTAATGGGGTCTCTGTTTGCCCTACCCTAGAAGTTTAATAGTGCATTTTACTCGCCATTTCTTGCGCTTTGAGATGCCACTTAGCACAAGTCGCTATCTGAAATAGGAGCGACGTAAATTGAACAAATGTGATAGAATTTCGCTGAATTCTTATATTAACCAAAATATGAAAAGATCTTATCGGGTCTCTGATTGCCCTACCCTAGAAGTTTAATAGTGCATTTTACTCGCCCTTTCGTGCGCTGTGAGATGCCGCTTAGCCCAATACGCTATCTGAAATAGGAGCGACGTAAATTGAACAAATGTGATAGAATTTCGCTGGATTCTTATATTAACCAAAATATAAAATGATCTAATCCGGTCTCTGTTTGCCCTTCCCTAGAAGTTTAATAGTGCATTTTACGAACCATTTCTTGCGCTTTGAGATGCCGCTTAGCCCAATACGCTATCTGAAATAGGAGCGACGTAAATTGAACAAATGTGATAGAATTTCGCTGGATTCTTATATTAACCAAAATATAAAATGAACTAATCGGGTCTCTGATTGCCCTATCATAGAAGTTTAATAGTGCATTTTACTCGCCATTCCACGCGGTTTAAGTTGCCGCCTAGCCCAGTACGCTATCTGAAATAGGAGCTACGTAACTTGAACAAATGTGACAGAATTACGCTGAATTCTTATATTAACCGTAATATAAAATGATCTAATCGGGTCTCTGTTTGCCTTATCCGAGAAGTTTAATAGTGCATTTTACTCGCCATTCCACGCGCTTTAAGATGCCGCCTATCCGAGTACGCTTTCTGAAATAGGAGCGACGTAAGTTGAACAAATGTGATAGAATAACGCTGAATTCTTATATTAACCGTAATATAAAATGGTCTAATCGGGTCTCCGTTTGCCTTATCCTAGAAGTTTAATAGTGCATTTTACTCGCCATTCCACGCGCTTTAAGATACCGCGTAGCCCAGTACGCTATCTGAAATAGGAGCGACGTAAATTGAACAAATGTGATAGAATTTTGCTGAATTCTTTTATTTACCATAATGTTAAATGATCTAATCGGGTCTCTGTTCGCCCTAGCGCACAAGCTTAATAGTGCATTTTATTCGTCATTTCATGCGCTTTGAGATGCCGCTTAGCCCAATACGCTATCTGAAATAGGAGCGACGCAAATTGAACAAATGTGATAGAATTTCGCTGAATTCTTATATTAACCAAAATATAAAATGATCTAATCGGGTCTCTGATTGCCCTATCATAGAAGATTAATAGTGCATTTTACTCGTCATTTCATGCGCTTTGAGATGCCGCTTAGCCCAATTAGCTGTCTGAAATAGGAGCGACGTAAATTGAACAAATGTGATAGAAGTTCCCTGAATACTTACATTAACCTTAATGTAAAATGATCTAATCGGGTCTCTGTTCGCCCTGCCCTAGAAGTTTAATAGTGCATTTTACTCGTCATTTCATGCGCTTTGAGATGCCGCTTAGCCCAATACGCTATCGGAAATAGGAGCGACGTAAAATGAACAAATGTGATAGGATTTCGCTGAATTCTTAAATTAACCATAATATAAAATGATCTAATCGGGTCTCTATGTGCCCAACCCTAGAAGCTTAATAGTGCATTTTACTCGCCCTTTCGTGCGCTGTGAGATGCCGCTTATCCCAATACGCTATCTGAAATAGGAGCGACGTAAATTGAACAAATGTGATAGAATTTCGCTGAATTCTTAAATTAACCATAATATAAAATGATCTAATGGGATCTCTGTTTGCCCTACCCTAGAAGTTTAATAGTGCATTTTACTCGCCATTCCACGCGGTTTAAGCTGCCGCCTAGCCCAGTACGCTATCTGAAATAGGAGCGACGTAAATTGAACAAATGCGATAGAATTACACTGAATTCTTATATTAACCAAAATATAAAATGATCTAATCGGGTCTCTGATTGCCCTATCATAGAAGACTAATAGTGCATTTTACTCGCCATTCCACGCGCTTTAAGATGCCGCCTAGCCCAGTATGCTATCTGAAATAGGAACGACGTAAATTGAACAAATGTAATAGAATTTTGCTGAATTCTTAAATTAACCATAATATAAAATCATCTAATCGGGTCTCTGATTGCCCTACCCTAGAAGTTTAATA
The DNA here is from genome assembly GCA_916610135.2 of Macropis europaea. Classification (NCBI taxonomy): domain Eukaryota; kingdom Metazoa; phylum Arthropoda; class Insecta; order Hymenoptera; family Melittidae; genus Macropis; species Macropis europaea. The sequence continues at coordinate 118,512 of CAKAJE020000065.1, read as the reverse complement.
GTGCATTTTACTCGCCAATCCACGCGCTTTAAGATTCCGCCTAGCGCAGTACGCTATCTGAAATAGGAGCGACGTAAATTGAACAAATGTGATAGAATTTGGCTGAATTCTTAAATTAACCATAATATAAAATGATCTACTCGGGTCTCTGTTTGCCCTACCCTAGAAGTTTAATAGTGCATTTTACTCGCCCTTTCGTGCGCTTTGAGATGCCGCTTAGCCTAATACGCTATCTGAAATAGGAGCGACGTAAATTGAACAAATGTGATAGAATTTCGCTGGATTCTTATATTAACCAAAATATAAAATGATATAATCAGGTCTCTGTTTGCCCTATCATAGAAGTTTAATAGTGCATTTTACTTGTCATTCCGCGCGCTTTAAGATGCCGCTTAGCCCAATACGCTATCTGGAATAGGAGCGACGTAAATTGAACAAATGTGATAGAATTTGGCTGAATTCTTAAATTAACCATAATATAAAATGATCTAATCGGGTCTCTGTTTGCGCTACCCTAGAAGTTTAATAGTGCATTTTACTCGCCATTTCTTGCGCTTTGAGATGCCGCTTAGCCCAATACGCTATCTGAGATATCAGCGACGTAAATTGAACAAATGTGATAGAATTACGCTGAATTCTTATATTAACCGTAATATAAAATGATCTAATCGGGTTTCTGTTTGCCTTATCCTAGAAGTTTAATAGTGCATTTTACTCGCCATTTCTTGCGCTTTGAGATGACGCTTAGCACAAGTCGCTATCTGAAATAGGAGCGACGTAAATTGAACAAATGTGATAGAATTTCGATGAATTCTTATATTAACCGTAATATAAAATGATCTAATCGGGTCTCTGTTTGCCTTACCCTAGAAGTTTAATAGTGCATATTACTCGCCATTTCATGCGCTTTGAGATGCCGCTTAGCCCAATATGCTATCTGATATAGGAGCGACGTAAATTGAACAAATGCGATAGAATTACGCTGAATTCTTATATTAACCAAAATATAAAATGATCTAATCGGGTCTCTGATTGCTCTATCATAGAAGATTAATAGTGCATTTTACTCGCCATTCCACGCGCTTTAAGATTCCGCCTAGCGCAGTACGCTATCTGAAATAGGAGCGACGTAAATTGAACAAATGTGATAGAATTTGGCTGAATTCTTAAATTAACCATAATATAAAATGATCTAATCGGGTCTCTGTTTGCGCTACCCTAGAAGTTTAATAGTGCATTTTACTCGCCATTTCTTGCGCTTTGAGATGCCGCTTAGCCCAATACGCTATCTGAAATATCAGCGACGTAAACTGAACAAATGTGATAGAATTACGCTGAATTCTTATATTAACCGTAATATAAAATGATCTGATCGGGTCTCTGTTTGCCTTATCCTAGATGTTCAATAGTGCATTTCACTCGTCATTCGATGCGCTTTGAGATGCCGCTTAGCCCAATAAGCTATCTGAAATAGGAGCGACGTAAATTGAACAAATGTGATAGAATTTTTCTGAGTTCTTAAATAAACCATAATATGAAATGATCTAATCGGGTCTCTGTTTGCCCTACCCTAGAAGTTTAACAGTGCATTTTAGTCGCCATTTCATGCGCTTTGAGATGCCGCTTAGCCCAATACGCTATCTGAAATAGTAGCGACGTAAATTGAACAAACGTGATAGAATTTCGCTGAATTCTTTTATTAACCATAATGTTAAATGATCTAATCGGGTCTCTCTTCGCCCTAGCGTAGAAGCTTAAAAGTGCATTTTACACGCCATTTCATGCGCTTTGAGATGCCGCTTAGCCCAATACGCTATCTGAAATAGGAGCGACGTAAATTGAACAAATGTGATAGAATTTCGCTGAATTCTTATATTAACCAAAATATAAAATGATCTAATCGGGTCTCTGATTGCCCTACCCTAGAAGTTTAATAGTGCATTTTACTCCCCATTTCATGCACTTTGAGATGCCGCTTAGCCCAATACGCTATCTGAAATAGGAGCGACGTAAATTAAACAAATGTGATAGAATTTCGCTGAATTGATAAATTAACCAAAATATAAAATGATCTAACCGGGTCTCTGATTGCCCTATCATAGAAGTTTAATAGTACATTTTACTCGCCACTCCACGCGCTTTAAGATGCCGCCTATCCGAGTACGCTATCTGAAATAGGAGCGACGTAAATTGAACAAATGTGTTAGAATTTTGCTGAATTCTTAAATTAACCATAATATAAAATGATCTAATCGGGCCACTGATTGCCCTACCCTAGAAGTTTAGTAGTGCATTTTACTCGCCATTTCATGCGCCTTGAGATGCCGCTTATCCCAATACGCTATCTGAAATAGGAGCGACGTAAATTGAACAAATGTGATAGAATTTCGCTGAATTCTTATATTAACCAAAATATAAAATGATCTAATCGGCTCTCTGTTTGCCTTATCCTAGAAGTTTAATAGTGCATTTTACTCGCCATTCCACGCGCTTTAAGTTGCCGCCTAGCCCAGCACGCTATCCGAAATAGGAGCTACGTAAGTTGAACAAATGTCACAGAATTACGCTGAATTCTTATATTAACCGTAATATAAAATGATCTAATCGGGTTTCTGTTTGCCTTATCCTAGAAGTTTAATAGTGCATTCTACTCGCCATTTCTTGCGCTTTGAGATGACGCTTAGCACAAGTCGCTATCTGAAATAGGAGCGATGTAAATTGAACAAATGTGATAGAATTTCGCTGAATTCTTATATTAACCTTAATGTAAAATGATCTAATCGGGTCTTTGTTCGCCCTACCCTAGAAGTTTAATAGTGCATTTCACTCGTCATTTCATGCGCTTTGAGATGCCGCTTAACCCAATAAGCTATCTGAAATAGGAGCGACGTAAATTGAACAAATGTGATAGAATTTCGCTGAATTCTTATATTAACCAAAATATGAAATGATCTAATCGGGTCTCTGATTGCCCTATCATAAAAGTTTAATAGTGCATTTTACTCGCCATTCCACGCGCTTTAAGTTGCCGCCTAGCCCAGTACGCTATCTGAAATAGGAGCGACGTAAATTGAACAAATGTGATAGAATTTCGCTGAATTCTTATATTAACCGTAATATAAAATGATCTAATCGGGTCTCTGTTTGCCTTACCCTAGAAGTTTAATAGTGCATATTACTCGCCATTTCATGCGCTTTGAGATGCCGCTTAGCCCAATATGCTATCTGATATAGGAGCGACGTAAATTGAACAAATGCGATAGAATTACGCTGTATTCTTATATTAACCAAAATATAAAATGATCTAATCGGGTCTCTGTTTGCCCTACCCTAGAAGTTTAATAGTGCATTTTACTCGCCATTTCTTGCGCTTTGAGATGCCGCTCAGCCCAATACGCTATCTGAAATATCAGCGACGTAAATTGAACAAATGTGATAGAATTACGCTGAATTCTTATATTAACCGTAATATAAAATGATCTGATCGGGTCTCTGTTTGCCCTATCCTAGAAGTTTAGTAGTGCATTTCACTCGTCATTTCATGCGCTTTGAGATGCCGCTTAGCCCAATAAGCTATCTGAAATAGGAGCGACGTAAATTATAACAACTGTGATAGAATTTTTCTGAATTCTTAAATAAACCATAATATGAAATGATCTAATCGTGTCTCTGTTTGCCCTACCCAAGAAGTTTAACAGTGCATTTTGCTCGCCATTTCGTGCGCTTTGAGATGCCGCTTAGCACAATACGCTATCTGAAATAGGAGTGACGTAAATTGAACAAACGTGATAGGATTTCCCTGAATTCTTATACTAACCTTAATGTAAAATGATCTAATCGGTTCTCTGTTCGCCCTACCCTAGAAGTTTAATAGTGCCTTTCGCTCGTCATTTCATGCGCATTGAGATGCCGCTTAGCCCAATACGATATCTGAAATAGGAGCGACGTAAGTTGAACAAACGTGATAGAATTTCCCTGAATTCTTATATTAACCTTAATGTAAAATGATCTAATCGGTTCTCTGTTCGCGCTACCCTAGAAGTTTAATAGTGCATTTTACTCGACATTTCATGCGCTTTGAGATGCCTCTTAGCCCAATACGCTATCTGAAATAGGAGCGACGTAAATTGAACAAGTGTGATAGAATTTCGTTGAATTCTTAAATTAACCATAATATAAAATGATCTAATCGGGTCTCTGTTTGCAATACCCTAGATGTTTGATAGTGCATTTTGCTCGCCATTTAATGCGCTTTGAGATGCCGCTTAGCCCAATACGCTATCTGAAATAGGAACGACGTAAATTGAACAAATGTGATAGAATTTCCCTGAAATCTTATATTAAACAAAATATAAAATGATCTAATCGGGACTCCGATTGCCCTATCATAGAAGTTTAGTACTGCATTTTACTCGCCATTCCACGCGCTTTAAGATGCCGCCTAGCCCAATACGCTATCTGAAATAGGAGCGACGTAAATTGAACAAATGTGATAGAATTTCCCTGAATTCTTATATTAACCTTAATGTAAAATGATCTAATCGGGTCTCTGTTCGCCCTACCCTAGAAGTTGAATAGTGCATTTCACTCGCTATTCCACGCGCTTTAAGGTGCCGGCTAGCCCAGTAGGCTATCTGAAATAGGAGTGACGTAAATTGAACAAATGTGATAGAATTACTCTTAATTCTTTTATTAACCATAATGTAATATGATCTAATCGGGTCTCTGTTTGCCATACCCTAGAAGTTTAATAGTGCATTTTACTCGCTATTCCACGCGCTTTAAGGTGCCGGCTAGCCCAGTAGGCTATCTGAAATAGGAGTGACGTAAATTGAACAAATGTGATAGAATTACTCTTAATTCTTTTATTAACCATAATGTAATATGATCTAATCGGGTCTCTGTTTGCCATACCCTAGAAGTTTAATAGTGGATTTTGCTCGCCATTTCATGCGCATTGAGATGCCGCATAGCCCAGTACGCTATTTGAAATAGGAGCGACGTAAGTTGAACAAAAGTGATAGACTTTCGCTGAATCCTTATATTAACCAAAATATAAAATGATCTAATCGAGTCTCTGTTCGCCCTACCCTAGAAGTTTAATAGTGCATTTCACTCGACATTTCATGCGCTTTGAGATGCCGCTTAGCCCAATAAGCTATCTGAAATAGGAGCGACGTAAATTGAACAAATGTGATAGAATTTCGCTGAATTCTTATATTAACCAAAATATAAAATGATCTAATCGGGTCTCTGATTGCCCTACCCTAGAAGTTTAATAGTGCATTTTACTCGCCATTTCATGCGCTTTGAGGTGCCGCTTAGCCCAATACGCTATCTGAAATATGAGCGACGTAAATTGAACAAATGTGATAGAATTTCGCTGAATTCTTATATTAACCTTAATGTAAAATGATCTAATCGGGTCTCTGTTCGCCCTATCATAGAACTTTAATAGTGCATTTTATTCGCCATTTCATACGCTTTGAGATGTCGCTTAGCCCAATACGCTATCTGAAATAGGAGCGATGTAAATTGAACAAATGTGATAGAATTTCGCTGAATTCATATATTGACCATAATGTAAAATGATCTAATCGGGTCTCCGTTCGCCCTAGCCTAGAAGTTTAATGGTGCATTTTATTCGCCATTTCATGCGCTTTGAGATGCCGCGTAGCCCAATACGCTATCTGAAATAGGAGCGACGTAAATTGAACAAATGTGATAGAATTTCCCTGAAATCTTATATTGAACAAAATATAAAATGATCTAATCGGGTCTCTGATTGCCCTATCATAGAAGGCTAATAGTGCATTTTACTCGCTATTCCACGCGCTTTAAGATGCCGGCTAGCCCAGTAGGCTATCTGAAATAGGAGTGACGTAAATTGAACAAATGTAATAGAATTTCCGTGAATTCTTATATTAACCTTAATGTAAAATGGTCTAATCGGGTCTCTGTTCGCCTTACCATAGAAGTCTAATGGTGCATTTCACTCGCCATTTCATGCGCATTGAGATGCCGCATAGCCCAGTACGCTATCTGAAATAGGAGCGACGTAAGTTGAACAAAAGTGATAGAATTTCGCTGAATCCTTATATTAACCAAAATATAAAATGATCTAATCGGGTCGCTTATTGCCCTATCATAGAAGTTTCATAGGGTATTTTACTCGCCATTCCACGCGCTTTAAGATGCCGCCTAGCCCAGTACGCTATCTGAAATAGGAAGGACGTAAATTGAACAAGTGTGATAGAATTTCGTTGAATTCTTAAATTAACCATAATATAAAATGATCAAATCGGGTCTCTGTCTGCCATACCCTAGAAGCTTAATAGTGCATTTTATTCGCCATTTCATGCGCTTCGAGATGCCGCTTAGCACAATACGCTATCTGAAATATCAGCGACGTAAATTGAACAAATGTGATAGAATTTCGCTGAATTCTTATATTAACCTTAATGTAAAATGATCTAATCGGGTCTCTGTTCGCCCTACCCTAGAAGTTTGATAGTGCATTTCTCTCGTCATTTCATGTGCTTTAAGATGCCGCTTAGCCCTGTAACCTATCTGAAATAGGAGCGATGTAAATTGAACAAATGTGATAGAATTTCCCTGAAGTCTTATATTAAACAAAATATAAAATGATCTAATCGGGTCTCTGATTGCCCTATCATAGAAGTTTAGTAGTGCATTTTAATCGCCATTCCACGCGCTTTAAGATACCGCCTAGCCCAGTACGCTATCTAAAATAGGAGCGACGTAAGTTGAACAAATGTGATAGAATTACGCTTAATCCTTATATTAACCGTAATATAAAATGACCTAATCGGGTCTCAGTTTGCCTTATCCTAGAAGTTTAGTATTGCATTTTACTCGCCATTTCATGCGCTTTGAGATGCCGCTTATCCAAATACGCTATCTGAAATAGGTGCGACGTAAATTGAACAAATGTGATAGAATTTCGCTGAATTCTTAAATTAACTATAATATAAAATGATCTAATCGGGTCACTGATTGCCCTATCATAGAAGTATAATAGTGCATTTTACTCGACATTCCACGCGCTTTAAGTTGCCGCCCAGCCCAGTACGCTATCTGAAATAGGAGCGACGTAGATTGAACAAATGTGATAGAATTTTGCTGAATTCTTAAATTAACCATAATATAAAATGATCTAATCGGGTCTCTGTTTGTCCTACCCTAGAAGTTTAATAGTGCATTTTACTCGCCATTTCATGCGCATTGAGATGCCGCTTAGCCCAATACGCTATCTGAAATAGGAGCGACGTAAATTGAACAAATGTGATAGAATTTCCCTGAATTCTTATATTAACCCAAATATAAAATGATCTAATCGGGTCCCTGATTGCCCTATCATCGAAGTTAAATAGTGAATTTCACTCGCCATTCCACGCGCTTTAAGATGCCGACTAGCCCAGTACGCTATCTGAAATAGGAGCGACGTAAATTGAACAAATTTGATAGAATTTCCCTGAATTCTTAAATTAACCATAATATAAAATGATCTAATCGGGTTTCTGTTCGCCCTAGCCGAGAAGATTAATAGTGCATTGTATTCGCCATTTCATGCGCTTTGAGATGCCGCTTAGCCCAATACGCTATCTGAAATAGGAGTGACGTAAATTCAACAAATGTGATAGAATTACGCTTAATTCTTATATTAACCGTAATATAAAATGTTCTAATCGGGTCTCTCTTTCCCTTACCCTAGAAGTTTAACAGTGCACTTCACTCGCCATTTCATGCGCTTTGAGATGCCGCTTAGCCCAATACGCTATCTGAAATAGGAGCGACGTAAATTTAACAAATGTGATAGAATTTCGCTGAATCCTTATATTAACCAAAATATAAAATGATCTAATCGGGTCTCTGATTGCCCTATCATAGAAGATCAATAGTGCATTTTACTCGCCATTCCACGCGCTTTAAGATGACGCCTAGCCCAGTACGCTATCTGAAATAGGAGCGACGTAAATTGAACAAATGTAATAGAATTTCGCTGAATTCTTATATTAACCTTAATGTAAAATGATCTCATCGGGTCTCTGTTCGCCCTACCCTAGAAGTTTGATAGTGCATTTTACTCGACATTTCATGCGCTTTGAGATGCCGCTTAGCCCAATAAGCTATCTGAAATAGGAGCGACGTAAATTGAACAAATGTGATAGAATTTTGCTGAATTCTTATATTAACCTAAATATAAAATGATCTAATCGGGTCTCTGATTGCCCTATCATAGAAGTTTAATAGTGCATTTTACTCGCCATTTCATGCGCTTTAAGATGCCGCTTAGCCCTGTAACCTATCTGAAATAGGAGCGATGTAAATTGAACAAATGTGATAGAATTTCGCTGAATCCTTATATTAACCAAAATATAAAATGATCTAATCGGGTCTCTTATTGCCCTATCATAGAAGTTTCATAGGGTATTTTACTCGCCATTCCACGCGCTTTAAGATGCCGCCTAGCCCAGTACGCTATCTGAAATAGGAAGGACGTAAATTGAACAAGTGTGATAGAATTTCGCTGAATTCTTAAATTAACCATAATATAAAATGATCTTATCGGGTCTCTGTTTGCCCTATCCTAGAAGTTTAGTAGTGCATTTCACTCGTCATTTCATGCGCTTTGAGATGCCGCTTAGCCCAATAAGCTATCTGAAATAGGAGCGACGTAAATTATAACAAATGTGATAGAATTTTTCTGAATTCTTAAATAAACCATAATATGAAATGACCTAATCGGGTCTCTGTTTGCCCTACCCTAGAAGTTTAACAGTGCATTTTGCTCGCCATTTCATGCGCTTTGAGATGCCGCTTAGCCCAATACGCTATCTGAAATAGGAGCGACGTAAATTGAACAAACGTGATAGGATTTCCCTGAATTCTTATACTAACCTTAATGTAAAATGATCTAATCGGTTCTCTGTTCGCCCTACCCTAGAAGTTTAATAGTGCATTTTACTCGACATTTCATGCGCTTTGAGATGCCTCTTAGCCCAATACGCTATCTGGAATTGGAGCGACGTAAATTGAACAAACGTGATAGCATTTCGCTGAATTCTTATATTAACCAAAATATAAAATGATCTAATCGGGTCTCTGATTGCCCTATCATAGAAGGCTAATAGTGCATTTTACTCGCTATTCCACGCGCTTTAAGATGCCGGCTAGCCCAGTAGGCTATCTGAAATAGGAGTGACGTAAATTGAACAAATGTAATAGAATTTCCGTGAATTCTTATATTAACCTTAATGTAAAATGGTCTAATCGGGTCTCTGTTCGCCTTACCATAGAAGTCTAATGGTGCATTTCACTCGCCATTTCATGCGCATTGAGATGCCGCATAGCCCAGTACGCTATCTGAAATAGGAGCGACGTAAGTTGAACAAAAGTGATAGAATTTCGCTGAATCCTTATATTAACCAAAATATAAAATGATCTAATCGGGTCGCTTATTGCCCTATCATAGAAGTTTCATAGGGTATTTTACTCGCCATTCCACGCGCTTTAAGATGCCGCCTAGCCCAGTACGCTATCTGAAATAGGAAGGACGTAAATTGAACAAGTGTGATAGAATTTCGCTGAATTCTTATATTAACCTTAATGTAAAATGATCTAATCGGGTCTCTGTTCGCCCTACCCTAGAAGTTTGATAGTGCATTTCTCTCGTCATTTCATGTGCTTTAAGATGCCGCTTAGCCCTGTAACCTATCTGAAATAGGAGCGATGTAAATTGAACAAATGTGATAGAATTTCCCTGAAGTCTTATATTAAACAAAATATAAAATGATCTAATCGGGTCTCTGTTCGCCCTATCATAGAAGTATAATAGTGCATTTTACTCGACATTCCACGCGCTTTAAGTTGCCGCCCAGCCCAGTACGCTATCTGAAATAGGAGCGACGTAGATTGAACAAATGTGATAGAATTTTGCTGAATTCTTAAATTAACCATAATATAAAATGATCTAATCGGGTCTCTGTTTGTCCTACCCTAGAAGTTTAATAGTGCATTTTACTCGCCATTTCATGCGCATTGAGATGCCGCTTAGCCCAATACGCTATCTAAAATAGGAGCGACGTAAATTGAACAAATGTGATAGAATTTCCCTGAATTCTTATATTAACCCAAATATAAAATGATCTAATCGGGTCCCTGATTGCCCTATCATCGAAGTTAAATAGTGAATTTCACTCGCCATTCCACGCGCTTTAAGATGCCGACTAGCCCAGTACGCTATCTGAAATAGGAGCGACGTAAATTGAACAAATTTGATAGAATTTCCCTGAATTCTTAAATTAACCATAATATAAAATGATCTAATCGGGTTTCTGTTCGCCCTAGCCGAGAAGATTAATAGTGCATTGTATTCGCCATTTCATGCGCTTTGAGATGCCGCTTAGCCCAATACGCTATCTGAAATAGGAGTGACGTAAATTCAACAAATGTGATAGAATTACGCTTAATTCTTATATTAACCGTAATATAAAATGTTCTAATCGGGTCTCTCTTTCCCTTACCCTAGAAGTTTAACAGTGCACTTCACTCGCCATTTCATGCGCTTTGAGATGCCGCTTAGCCCAATACGCTATCTGAAATAGGAGCGACGTAAATTGAACAAATGTGATAGAATTTCGCTGAATCCTTATATTAACCAAAATATAAAATGATCTAATCGGGTCTCTGATTGCCCTATCATAGAAGATCAATAGTGCATTTTACTCGCCATTCCACGCGCTTTAAGATGACGCCTAGCCCAGTACGCTATCTGAAATAGGAGCGACGTAAATTGAACAAATGTGATAGAATTTCGCTGAATTCTTATATTAACCTTAATGTAAAATGATCTCATCGGGTCTCTGTTCGCCCTACCCTAGAAGTTTGATAGTGCATTTTACTCGACATTTCATGCGCTTTGAGATGCCGCTTAGCCCAATAAGCTATCTGAAATAGGAGCGACGTAAATTGAACAAATGTGATAGAATTTTGCTGAATTCTTATATTAACCTAAATATAAAATGATCTAATCGGGTCTCTGATTGCCCTATCATAGAAGTGTAATAGTGCATTTTACTCGCCATTTCATGCGCTTTAAGATGCCGCTTAGCCCTGTAACCTATCTGAAATAGGAGCGATGTAAATTGAACAAATGTGATAGAATTTCGCTGAATCCTTATATTAACCAAAATATAAAATGATCTAATCGGGTCTCTTATTGCCCTATCATAGAAGTTTCATAGGGTATTTTACTCGCCATTCCAGGCGCTTTAAGATGCCGCCTAGCCCAGTACGCTATCTGAAATAGGAAGGACGTAAATTGAACAAGTGTGATAGAATTTCGCTGAATTCTTAAATTAACCATAATATAAAATGATCTTATCGGGTCTCTGTTTGCCCTATCCTAGAAGTTTAGTAGTGCATTTCACTCGTCATTTCATGCGCTTTGAGATGACGCTTAGCCCAATAAGCTATCTGAAATAGGAGCGACGTAAATTATAACAAATGTGATAGAATTTTTCTGAATTCTTAAATAAACCATAATATGAAATGACCTAATCGGGTCTCTGTTTGCCCTACCCTAGAAGTTTAACAGTGCATTTTGCTCGCCATTTCATGCGCTTTGAGATGCCGCTTAGCCCAATACGCTATCTGAAATAGGAGCGACGTAAATTGAACAAACGTGATAGGATTTCCCTGAATTCTTATACTAACCTTAATGTAAAATGATCTAATCGGTTCTCTGTTCGCCCTACCCTAGAAGTTTAATAGTGCATTTTACTCGTCATTTCATGCGCTTTGAGATGCCTCTTAGCCCAATACGCTATCTGGAATTGGAGCGACGTAAATTGAACAAACGTGATAGGATTTCGCTGAATTCTTATATTAACCAAAATATAAAATGATCTAATCGGGTCTCTGATTGCCCTAACATAGAAGGCTAATAGTGCATTTTACTCGCTATTCCACGCGCTTTAAGATGCCGGCTAGCCCAGTAGGCTATCTGAAATAGGAGTGACGTAAATTGAACAAATGTAATAGAATTTCCGTGAATTCTTATATTAACCTTAATGTAAAATGGTCTAATCGGGTCTCTGTTCGTCTTACCATAGAAGTCTAATGGTGCATTTCACTCGCCATTTCATGCGCATTGAGATGCCGCATAGCCCAGTACGCTATCTGAAATAGGAGCGACGTAAGTTGAACAAAAGTGATAGAATTTCGCTGAATCCTTATATTAACCAAAATATAAAATGATCTAATCGGGTCGCTTATTGCCCTATCATAGAAGTTTCATAGGGTATTTTACTCGCCATTCCACGCGCTTTAAGATGCCGCCTAGCCCAGTACGCTATCTGAAATAGGAAGGACGTAAATTGAACAAATGTGATAGAATTACTCTTAATTCTTTTATTAACCATGATGTAATATGATCTAATCGGGTCTCTGTTTGCCTTACCCTAGAAGTTTAATAGTGCATTTTACTCGCCATTTCATCCGCTTTGAGATGCCGCTTAGCCCAATACGCTATCTGAAATAGGAGCGACGTAAATCGAACAAATGTGATAGAATTTCGTTGAATTCTTAAATTAACCATAATATACAATGATCTAATCGGGTCTCTGTTCGCCCTAGCCTAGACGTTTAATAGTGCATTTTATTCGCCATTTCATGCTCTTTGAGATGCCGCTTAGCCCAATACGCTATCTGGAATTGGAGCGACGTAAATTGAACAAACGTGATAGGATTTCGCTGAATTCTTATATTAACCAAAATATAAAATGATCTAATCGGGTCTCTGATTGCCCTATCATAGAAGGCTAATAGTGCATTTTACTCGCTATTCCACGCGCTTTAAGATGCCGGCTAGCCCAGTAGGCTATCTGAAATAGGAGTGACGTAAATTGAACAAATGTAATAGAATTTCCGTGAATTCTTATATTAACCTTAATGTAAAATGATCTAATCGGGTCTCTGTTCGCCTTACCATAGAAGTCTAATGGTGCATTTCACTCGCCATTTCATGCGCTTCGAGATGCCGCTTAGCACAATACGCTATCTGAAATATCAGCGACGTAAATTGAACAAATGTGATAGAATTTCGCTGAATTCTTATATTAACCTTAATGTAAAATGATCTAATCGGGTCTCTGTTCGCCCTACCCTAGAAGTTTGATAGTGCATTTCTCTCGTCATTTCATGTGCTTTAAGATGCCGCTTAGCCCTGTAACCTATCTGAAATAGGAGCGATGTAAATTGAACAAATGTGATAGAATTTCCCTGAAGTCTTATATTAAACAAAATATAAAATGATCTAATCGGGTCTCTGATTGCCCTATCATAGAAGTTTAGTAGTGCATTTTAATCGCCATTCCACGCGCTTTAAGATACCGCCTAGCCCAGTACGCTCTCTAAAATAGGAGCGACGTAAGTTGAACAAATGTGATAGAATTACGCTTAATCCTTATATTAACCGTAATATAAAATGACCTAATCGGGTCTCAGTTTGCCTTATCCTAGAAGTTTAGTATTGCATTTTACTCGCCATTTCATGCGCTTTAAGATGCCGCTTAGCCCTGTAACCTATCTGAAATAGGAGCGATGTAAATTGAACAAATGTGATAGAATTTCGCTGAATCCTTATATTAACCAAAATATAAAATGATCTAATCGGGTCTCTTATTGCCCTATCATAGAAGTTTCATAGGGTATTTTACTCGCCATTCCACGCGCTTTAAGATGCCGCCTAGCCCAGTACGCTATCTGAAATAGGAAGGACGTAAATTGAACAAGTGTGATAGAATTTCGCTGAATTCTTAAATTAACCATAATATAAAATGATCTTATCGGGTCTCTGTTTGCCCTATCCTAGAAGTTTAGTAGTGCATTTCACTCGTCATTTCATGCGCTTTGAGATGACGCTTAGCCCAATAAGCTATCTGAAATAGGAGCGACGTAAATTATAACAAATGTGATAGAATTTTTCTGAATTCTTAAATAAACCATAATATGAAATGACCTAATCGGGTCTCTGTTTGCCCTACCCTAGAAGTTTAACAGTGCATTTTGCTCGCCATTTCATGCGCTTTGAGATGCCGCTTAGCCCAATACGCTATCTGAAATAGGAGCGACGTAAATTGATCAAACGTGATAGGATTTACCTGAATTCTTATACTAACCTTAATGTAAAATGATCTAATCGGTTCTCTGTTCGCCCTACCCTAGAAGTTTAATAGTGCATTTTACTCGACATTTCATGCGCTTTGAGATGCCTCTTAGCCCAATACGCTATCTGGAATTGGAGCGACGTAAATTGAACAAACGTGATAGGATTTCGCTGAATTCTTATATTAACCAAAATATAAAATGATCTAATCGGGTCTCTGATTGCCCTATCATAGAAGGCTAATAGTGCATTTTACTCGCTATTCCACGCGCTTTAAGATGCCGGCTAGCCCAGTAGGCTATCTGAAATAGGAGTGACGTAAATTGAACAAATGTAATAGAATTTCCGTGAATTCTTATATTAACCTTAATGTAAAATGGTCTAATCGGGTCTCTGTTCGCCTTACCATAGAAGTCTAATGGTGCATTTCACTCGCCATTTCATGCGCATTGAGATGCCGCATAGCCCAGTACGCTATCTGAAATAGGAGCGACGTAAGTTGAACAAAAGTGATAGAATTTCGCTGAATCCTTATATTAACCAAAATATAAAATGATCTAATCGGGTCGCTTATTGCCCTATCATAGAAGTTTCATAGGGTATTTTACTCGCCATTCCACGCGCTTTAAGATGCCGCCTAGCCCAGTACGCTATCTGAAATAGGAAGGACGTAAATTGAACAAGTGTGATAGAATTTCGCTGAATTCTTATATTAACCTTAATGTAAAATGATCTAATCGGGTCTCTGTTCGCCCTACCCTAGAAGTTTGATAGTGCATTTCTCTCGTCATTTCATGTGCTTTAAGATGCCGCTTAGCCCTGTAACCTATCTGAAATAGGAGCGATGTAAATTGAACAAATGTGATAGAATTTCCCTGAAGTCTTATATTAAACAAAATATAAAATGATCTAATCGGGTCTCTGTTCGCCCTATCATAGAAGTATAATAGTGCATTTTACTCGACATTCCACGCGCTTTAAGTTGCCGCCCAGCCCAGTACGCTATCTGAAATAGGAGCGACGTAGATTGAACAAATGTGATAGAATTTTGCTGAATTCTTAAATTAACCATAATATAAAATGATCTAATCGGGTCTCTGTTTGTCCTACCCTAGAAGTTTAATAGTGCATTTTACTCGCCATTTCATGCGCATTGAGATGCCGCTTAGCCCAATACGCTATCTGAAATAGGAGCGACGTAAATTGAACAAATGTGATAGAATTTCCCTGAATTCTTATATTAACCCAAATATAAAATGATCTAATCGGGTCCCTGATTGCCCTATCATCGAAGTTAAATAGTGAATTTCACTCGCCATTCCACGCGCTTTAAGATGCCGACTAGCCCAGTACGCTATCTGAAATAGGAGCGACGTAAATTGAACAAATTTGATAGAATTGCCCTGAATTCTTAAATTAACAATAATATAAAATGATCTAATCGGGTTTCTGTTCGCCCTAGCCGAGAAGATTAATAGTGCATTGTATTCGCCATTTCATGCGCTTTGAGATGCCGCTTAGCCCAATACGCTATCTGAAATAGGAGTGACGTAAATTCAACAAATGTGATAGAATTACGCTTAATTCTTATATTAACCGTAATATAAAATGTTCTAATCGGGTCTCTCTTTCCCTTACCCTAGAAGTTTAACAGTGCACTTCACTCGCCATTTCATGCGCTTTGAGATGCCGCTTAGCCCAATACGCTATCTGAAATAGGAGCGACGTAAATTGAACAAATGTGATAGAATTTCGCTGAATCCTTATATTAACCAAAATATAAAATGATCTAATCGGGTCTCTGATTGCCCTATCATAGAAGATCAATAGTGCATTTTACTCGCCATTCCACGCGCTTTAAGATGACGCCTAGCCCAGTACGCTATCTGAAATAGGAGCGACGTAAATTGAACAAATGTAATAGAATTTCGCTGAATTCTTATATTAACCTTAATGTAAAATGATCTCATCGGGTCTCTGTTCGCCCTACCCTAGAAGTTTGATAGTGCATTTTACTCGACATTTCATGCGCTTTGAGATGCCGCTTAGCCCAATACGCTATCTGAAATAGGAGCGACGTAAATTGAACAAATGTGATAGAATTTTGCTGAATTCTTATATTAACCTAAATATAAAATGATCTAATCGGGTCTCTGATTGCCCTATCATAGAAGTTTAATAGTGCATTTTACTCGCCATTTCATGCGCTTTAAGATGCCGCTTAGCCCTGTAACCTATCTGAAATAGGAGCGATGTAAATTGAACAAATGTGATAGAATTTCGCTGAATCCTTATATTAACCAAAATATAAAATGATCTAATCGGGTCTCTTATTGCCCTATCATAGAAGTTTCATAGGGTATTTTACTCGCCATTCCACGCGCTTTAAGATGCCGCCTAGCCCAGTACGCTATCTGAAATAGGAAGGACGTAAATTGAACAAGTGTGATAGAATTTCGCTGAATTCTTAAATTAACCATAATATAAAATGATCTTATCGGGTCTCTGTTTGCCCTATCGTAGAAGTTTAGTAGTGCATTTCACTCGTCATTTCATGCGCTTTGAGATGACGCTTAGCCCAATAAGCTATCTGAAATAGGAGCGACGTAAATTATAACAAATGTGATAGAATTTTTCTGAATTCTTAAATAAACCATAATATGAAATGACCTAATCGTGTCTCTGTTTGCCCTACCCTAGAAGTTTAACAGTGCATTTTGCTCGCCATTTCATGCGCTTTGAGATGCCGCTTAGCCCAATACGCTATCTGAAATAGGAGCGACCTAAATTGAACAAACGTGATAGGATTTCCCTGAATTCTTATACTAACCTTAATGTAAAATGATCTAATCGGTTCTCTGTTCGCCCTACCCTAGAAGTTTAATAGTGCATTTTACTCGACATTTCATGCGCTTTGAGATGCCTCTTAGCCCAATACGCTATCTGGAATTGGAGCGACGTAAATTGAACAAACGTGATAGGATTTCGCTGAATTCTTATATTAACCAAAATATAAAATGATCTAATCGGGTCTCTGATTGCCCTATCATAGAAGGCTAATAGTGCATTTTACTCGCTATTCCACGCGCTTTAAGATGCCGGCTAGCCCAGTAGGCTATCTGAAATAGGAGTGACGTAAATTGAACAAATGTAATAGAATTTCCGTGAATTCTTATATTAACCTTAATGTAAAATGGTCTAATCGGGTCTCTGTTCGCCTTACCATAGAAGTCTAATGGTGCATTTCACTCGCCATTTCATGCGCATTGAGATGCCGCATAGCCCAGTACGCTATCTGAAATAGGAGCGACGTAAGTTGAACAAAAGTGATAGAATTTCGCTGAATCCTTATATTAACCAAAATATAAAATGATCTAATCGGGTCGCTTATTGCGCTATCATAGAAGTTTCATAGGGTATTTTACTCGCCATTCCACGCGCTTTAAGATGCCGCCTAGCCCAGTACGCTATCTGAAATAGGAAGGACGTAAATTGAACAAGTGTGATAGAATTTCGCTGAATTCTTATATTAACCTTAATGTAAAATGATCTAATCGGGTCTCTGTTCGCCCTACCCTAGAAGTTTGATAGTGCATTTCTCTCGTCATTTCATGTGCTTTAAGATGCCGCTTAGCCCTGTAACCTATCTGAAATAGGAGCGATGTAAATTGAACAAATGTGATAGAATTTCCCTGAAGTCTTATATTAAACAAAATATAAAATGATCTAATCGGGTCTCTGTTCGCCCTATCATAGAAGTATAATAGTGCATTTTACTCGACATTCCACGCGCTTTAAGTTGCCGCCCAGCCCAGTACGCTATCTGAAATAGGAGCGACGTAGATTGAACAAATGTGATAGAATTTTGCTGAATTCTTAAATTAACCATAATATAAAATGATCTAATCGGGTCTCTGTTTGTCCTACCCTAGAAGTTTAATAGTGCATTTTACTCGCCATTTCATGCGCATTGAGATGCCGCTTAGCCCAATACGCTATCTGAAATAGGAGCGACGTAAATTGATCAAATGTGATAGAATTTCCCTGAATTCTTATATTAACCCAAATATAAAATGATCTAATCGGGTCCCTGATTGCCCTATCATCGAAGTTAAATAGTGAATTTCACTCGCCATTCCACGCGCTTTAAGATGCCGACTAGCCCAGTACGCTATCTGAAATAGGAGCGACGTAAATTGAACAAATTTGATAGAATTTCCCTGAATTCTTAAATTAACCATAATATAAAATGATCTAATCGGGTTTCTGTTCGCCCTAGCCGAGAAGATTAATAGTGCATTGTATTCGCCATTTCATGCGCTTTGAGATGCCGCTTAGCCCAATACGCTATCTGAAATAGGAGTGACGTAAATTCAACAAATGTGATAGAATTACGCTTAATTCTTATATTAACCGTAATATAAAATGTTCTAATCGGGTCTCTCTTTCCCTTACCCTAGAAGTTTAACAGTGCACTTCACTCGCCATTTCATGCGCTTTGAGATACCGCTTAGCCCAATACGCTATCTGAAATAGGAGCGACGTAAATTGAACAAATGTGATAGAATTTCCCTGAATTCTTATATTAACCTTAATGTAAAATGATCTAATCGGGTCTCTGTTCGCCCTACCCTAGAAGTTGAATAGTGCATTTCACTCGCCATTTCATGCGCTTTGAGATGCCGCATAGCCCAGTACGCTATCTGAAATAGGAACGACGTAAATTGAACAAATGTGATAGAATTTTGCTGAATTCTTAAATTAACCATAATATAAAATGATCTAATCGGGTCTCTGTTCGCCCTAGCCGAGAAGTTTAATAGTGCATTTTATTCGCCATTTCATGCTCTTTGAGATGCCGTTTAGCCCAATACGCTATCTGGAATTGGAGCGACGTAAATTGAACAAACGTGATAGGATTTCGCTGAATTCTTATATTAACCAAAATATAAAATGATCTAATCGGGTCTCTGATTGCCCTATCATAGAAGGCTAATAGTGCATTTTACTCGCTATTCCACGCGCTTTAAGATGCCGGCTAGCCCAGTAGGCTATCTGAAATAGGAGTGACGTAAATTGAACAAATGTAATAGAATTTCCGTGAATTCTTATATTAACCTTAATGTAAAATGATCTAATCGGGTCTCTGTTCGCCTTACCATAGAAGTCTAATGGTGCATTTCACTCGCCATTTCATGCGCTTTGAGATGCCGCTTAGCCCAATACGCTATCTGAAATAGGAGCGACGTAAGTTGAACAAATGTGATAGAATTTCGCTGAATTCTTTTATTAACCATAATGTAAAATGATCTGATCGGGTCTCTGTTCGCCCTAGCCTAGAAGTTTAATAGTGAATTTTATTCGCCACTTCATGCGCTTTGAGATGCCGCTTAGCCGAATACGCTATCTGAAATAGGAGCGACGTAAATTGAACAAATGTGATACAATTTCCCGGAAATCTTATATTAAACAAAATATAAAATTATCTAATCGGGTCTCTGATTGCCCTACCATAGAAGTTTAGTAGAGCATTTTACTCGCCATTCCACGCGCTTTAAGATGCCGCTAAGCCCAATACGCTATCTGGAATAGGAGCGACGTAAATTGAACAAACGTGATAGGATTTCGCCGAATTCTTATATTAACCACAATATAAAATGATCTAATCGGGTCTCTGATTGCCCTACCATAGAAGGCTAATAGTGCATTTTACTCGCTATTCCACGCGCTTTAAGGTGCCGGCTAGCCCAGTAGGCTGTCTGAAATAGGAGTGACGTAAATTGAACAAATGTGATAGAATTACTCTTAATTCTTTTATTAACCATAATGTAATATGATCTAATCGGGTCTCTGTTTGCCATACCCTAGAAGTTTAATAGTGGATTTTGCTCGCCATTTCATGCGCATTGAGATGCCGCATAGCCCAGTACGCTATCTGAAATAGGAGCGACGTAAGTTGAACAAAAGTGATAGAATTTCGCTGAATCCTTATATTAACCAAAATATAAAATGATCTAATCGGGTCTCTGATTGCCCTACCATAGAAGTTTAGTAGAGCATTTTACTCGCCATTCCACGCGCTTTATGATGCCGCGTAGCCCAATACGCTATCTGAAATGGGAGCGACGTAAATTGAACAAATGTGATAGAATTTCGCTGAATTCTTAAATTAACCATAATATAAAATGATCTAATCGAGTCTCTGTTCGCCCTACCCTAGAAGTTTAATAGTGCATTTCACTCGACATTTCATGCGCTTTGAGATGCCGCTTAGCCCAATAAGCTATCTGAAATAGGAGCGACGTAAATTGAACAAATGTGATAGAATTTTGCTGAATTCTTATATTAACCTAAATATAAAATGATCTAATCGGGTCTCTGATTGCCCTATCATTGAAGTGTAATAGTGCATTTTACTCGTCATTTCATGCGCTTTGAGATGCCGCTTTGCCCAATACGCTATCTGAAATAGAAGCGACGTAAATTGAACGAATGTGATAGAATTTCGCTGAATTCTTAAATTAACCATAATATAAAATGATCTAATTGGGTCTCTGTTCGCCCTATCATAGAACTTTAATAGTGCATTTTACTCGCCCTTCCACGCGCTTTAAGATTCCGTCTAGCCCAGTACGCCAACTGAAATAGGAGCGACGTAAATTGAACAAATGTGATAGAATTTCGCTGAATTCTTATATTAACCAAAATATAAAATTATCTAATCGGGTCTCTGATTGCCCTACCCTAGAAGTTTAATAATGCATTTTACTCGCCATTTCATGCGCTTTGAGGTGCCGCTTAGCCCAATACGCTATCCGAAATATGAGCGACGTAAATTGAACAAATGTGATAGAATTTCGCTGAATTCTTATATTAACCTTAATGTAAAATGATCTAATCGGGTCTCTGTTCGCCCTATCATAGAACTTTAATAGTGCATTTTATTCGCCATTTCATACGCTTTGAGATGTCGCTTAGCCCAATACGCTATCTGAAATAGGAGCGATGTAAATTGAGCAAATGTGATAGAATTTCGCTGAATTCATATATTGACCATAATGTAAAATGTTCTAATCGGGTCTCCGTTCGCCCTAGCCTAGAAGTTTAATGGTGCATTTTATTCGTCATTTCATGCGCTTTGAGATGCCGCTTAGCCCAATACGCTATCTGAAATAGGAGCGACGTAAATTGAACAAATGTGATAGAATTTCCCTGAAATCTTATATTGAACAAAATATAAAATGATCTAATTGGGGCTCTGATTGCCCTATCATAGAAGTTTGGTAGTGCATTTTACTCGCCCTTCCAGGCGCTTTAAGATACCGTCTAGCCCAATACGCTATCTGAAATAGGAGCGACGTAAATTGAACAAATGTGATAGAATTTCCCTGAAATCTTATATTGAACAAAATATAAAATGATCTAATTGGGGCTCTGATTGCCCTATCATAGAAGTTTAGTAGAGCATTTTACTCGCCATTCCACGTGCTTTGAGATGCCGCTTAGCCCAATACGCTATCTGAAATAGGAGCGACGTAAATTGAACAAATGTGATAGAATTTCGCTGAATACTTATATTAACCAAAATATAAAATGATCTATTCGGGTCTCTGATTGCCCTATCATAGAAGTTTAATAGTGCATTTTACTCGCCATTCCACGCGTTTTAAGATGACGCTTAGCCCAATACGTTATCTGAAATAGGAGCGATGTAAATTGAACAAATGTGATAGAATGTCGCTGAATTCTTTTATTAACCATAATGTAAAATGATCTAATCGGGTCTCCGTTCGCCCTAGCCTAGAAGTTTAATGGTGCATTTTATTCGCCATTTCATGCGCTTTGAGATGCCGCTTAGCCCAATACGCTATCTGAAATAGGAGCGACGTAGATTGAACAAATGTGATAGAATTTCGCAGAATTCTTATATTAACCAACATATAAAATGATCTAATCGGGTCTCTGATTGCCCTATCATAGAAGTTTAATAGTGCATTTTACTTGCCATTCCACACGCTTTAAGATGCCGCCTAGCCCAGTGCGCTATCTGAAATAGCAGAGACGTAAGTTGAACAAATGTGATAGAATTACGCTGCATTCTCATATTAAGCGTAATATAAAATGATCTAATCGGGTCTCTGTTTGCCTTATCCTAGAAGTTTAATAGCGCGTTTTACTCGCCACTCCACGCGCTTTAAGATGCCGCCTAGCCCAGTATGCTATCTGAAATAGGAGCGCCGTAAATTGAACAAATGTGATAGGATTTCGCTGAGTTCTTATATTAACCTTAATGTAAAATGATCTAATCGGGTCTCTGATTGCCCTATCATAGAAGTCTAATAGCGAATTTTACTCGACATTCCACGCGCTTTAAGTTGCCGCCTAGCCCAGTACGCTATCTGAAATAGGAGCGACGTAAATTGAACAAATGTGATAGAATTTTGCTGAATTCTTAAATTAACCATAATATAAAATGATCTAATCGGGTCTCTGTTTGTCCTACCCTAGAAGTTTAATAGTGCATTTTACTCGCCATTTCATGCGCATTGAGATGCCGCTTAGCCCAATACGCTATCTGAAATAGGAGCGACGTAAATTGAACAAATGTGATAGAATTTCCCTGAATTCTTATATTAACCCAAATATAAAATGATCTAATCGGGTCCCTGATTGCCCTATCATCGAAGTTAAATAGTGGATTTCACTCGCCATTCCACGCGCTTTAAGATGCCGACTAGCCCAGTACGCTATCTGAAATAGGAGCGACGTAAATTGAACAAATGTGATAGAATTACGCTGCATTCTTATATTAACCGTAATATAAAATGATCTAATCGGGTCTCTGTTTGCCTTATCCTAGAAGTTTAATAGTGCATTATACTCGCCATTTCATGCGCTTCGAGATGCCGCTTAGCCCAATACGCCATCTGAAACAGGAGCGACGTAAATTGAACAAATGTGATAGAATTTCCCTGAAATCTTATATTAACCGTAATATAAAATGATCTAATCGGGTCTCTGTTTGCCCTACCCTAGAAGTTTAATAGTGCATTTTACTCGCCATTGCATGTGCATTGAGATGCCGCATAGCCCAATACGCTATCTGAAATAGGAGCGACGTAAATTGAACAAATGTGATAGAATTTCCGTGAATTCTTATATTAACCTTAATGTAAAATGATCTAATCGGGTCTCTGATCGCCCTACCATAGAAGTCTAATAGTGCACTTCACTCGCCATTTCATGCGCTTTGAGATGCCGCTTAGCCCAATACGCTACCTGAAATAGGAGCGACGTAAATTGAACAAATGTGATAGAATTTCGCTGAATTCTTATATTAACCCAAATATAAAATGATCTAATCGGGCCTCTGATTGCCCTATCATCGAAGTTAAATAGTGAATTTCACTCGACATTCCACGGGCTTTAAGATGCCGCCTAGCCCAGTACGCTATCTGAAATAGGAGCGACGTAAATTGAACAAATGTGATAGAATTTTGCTGAATTCTTAAATTAACCATAATGTAAAATGATCTAATCGGGTCTCTGTTTGTCCTACCCTAGAAGTTTAATAGTGCATTTTACTCGCCATTTCATGCGCTTTGAGATGCCGCCTAGCCCAGTACGCTATCTGAAATAGGAGCGACGTAAGTTGAACAAATGTGATAGAATTACGCTGCATTCTTATATTAACCGTAATATAAAATGATCTAATCGGGTCTCTGTTTGCCTTATCCTAGAAGTTTAATAGTGCATTATACTCGCCATTTCATGCGCTTCGAGATGCCGCTTAGCCCAATACGCCATCTGAAACAGGAGCGACGTAAATTGAACAAATGTGATAGAATTTCCCTGAAATCTTATATTAACCGTAATATAAAATGATCTAATCGGGTCTCTGTTTGCCCTACCCTAGAAGTTTCATAGTGCATTTTACTCGCCATTGCATGTGCATTGAGATGCCGCATAGCCCAATACGCTATCTGAAATAGGAGCAACGTAAGTTGAACAAATGTGATAGAATTTCGCTGAATTCTTTTATGAACCATAATGTAAAATGATCTAATCGGGTCTCTGTTTGGCTTATCCTAGAAGTTTAATACTGCATTTGACTCGCCATTTCATGCGCTTTGAGATGCCGCTTAGCCCGATACGCTATATTAAATAGCAGCGACGTAAGTTGAACAAATGTGATAGAATTACGCTGCATTCTTATATTAACCGTAATATAAAATGATCTAATCGGGTCTCTGTTTGGCTTATCCTAGAAGTTTAATACTGCATTTGACTCGCCATTTCATGCGCTTTGAGATGCCGCTTAGCCCGATACGCTATATTAAATAGGAGCGACGTAAGTTGAACAAATGTGATAGAATTACGCTGCATTCTTATATTAACCGTAATATAAAATGATCTAATCGGGTATCTGTTTGGCTTATCCTAGAAGTTTAATAGTGCATTTTACTCGCCCTTCCACGCGCTTTAAGATGCCGTCTAGCCCAGTACGCTATCTGAAATAGGAGCGACGTAAGTTGAACAAATGTGATAGAATTACGCTGAATTCTTATATTAACCATAATATAAAATGATCCAATCGGGTCTCTGTTTGCCTTACCCTAGAAGATTAATAGTGCATTTTACTCGCCATTTCATGCGCTTTGAGATGCCGCTTAGCCCAATACGCTATCTGAAATAGGAGCGACGTAAATAGAACAAGTGCGGTAGAATTTCGCTGAATTCTCAAATTAACTATAATATAAAAGTATCTAATCGGGTCTCTGTTTGCCCTACCATAGAAGTTTAATAGTGCATTTTACTCGTCATTTCATGCGCTGTGAGAGGCAGCTTAGCCCAATACGTTATCTGAAATAGGAGCGATGTAAATTGAACAAATGTGATAGAATTTCGCTGAATTCTTTTATTAACCATAATGTAAAATGATCTAATCGGGTCTCCGTTCGCCCTAGCCTAGAAGTTTAATGGTGCATTTTATTCGCCATTTCATGCGCTTTGAGATGCCGCTTAGCCCAATACGCTATCTGAAATAGGAGCGACGTAGATTGAACAAATGTGATAGAATTTCGCTGAATTCTTATATTAACCAACATATAAAATGATCTAATCGGGTCTCTGATTGCCCTATCATAGAAGTTTAATAGTGCATTTTACTTGCCATTCCACACGCTTTAAGATGCCGCCTAGCCCAGTGCGCTATCTGAAATAGCAGAGACGTAAGTTGAACAAATGTGATAGAATTACGCTGCATTCTCATATTAAGCGTAATATAAAATGATCTAATCGGGTCTCTGTTTGCCTTATCCTAGAAGTTTAATAGCGCGTTTTACTCGCCACTCCACGCGCTTTAAGATGCCGCCTAGCCCAGTATGCTATCTGAAATAGGAGCGCCGTAAATTGAACAAATGTGATAGGATTTCGCTGAGTTCTTAAATTAACCATAATATAAAATGATGTAATCGGGTCTCTGTTTGCGTTATCCTAGAAGTTTAATAGTGCATTATACTCGCCATTTCATGCGCTTTTAGATGCCGCCTAGCCCAGTACGCTATCTGAAATAGGAGCGACGTAAATTGAACAAATGTGATGGAATTTTGCTGAATTCTTAAATTAACCATAATATAAAATGATCTAATCGGGTCTCTGATTGCCCTATCATAGAATTTTAATAGTGCATTTCACTCGTCATTTCATGCGCTTTGAGATGCCGCTTAGCCCAATAAGCTATCTGAAATAGGAGCGACGTAAATTGAACAAATGTGATAGAATTTTGCTGAATTCTTATATTAACCTAAATATAAAATGATCTAATCGGGTCTCTGATTGCCCTATCATAGAAGTGTAATAGTGCATTTTACTCGCCATTTCATGCGCTTTAAGATGCGGCTTAGCCCTGTAACCTATCTGAAATAGGAGCGATGTAAATTGAACAAATGTGATAGAATTTCGCTGAATCCTTATATTAACCAAAATATAAAATGATCTAATCGGGTCTCTGATTGCCCTATCATAGAAGTTTAATAGTGCATTTCACTCGTCATTTCATGCGCTTTAAGATGCCGCCAAGCCCAGTACGCTATCTGAAATAGGAGCGACGTATGTTGAACAAATGTGATAGAATTTTGCTGAATTCTTAAATTAACCATAATATAAAATGATCTAATCGGGTCTCTGTTTGCCCTACCCTAGAAGTTTAATAGTGCATTTCACTCGCCATTTCATGCGCTTTCAGATGCCGCTTAGCCCAATACGCTATCTGAAATAGGAGCGACGTAAATTGAACAAATATGATAGAATTTCGCTGAATTCTTAAATTAACCATAATATAAAATGATCGTATCGGGACTCTGTTTGCCCTACCCTAGAACTTAAATAGTGCATTTTACTCGCCATTTCATGCGCTTTGAGATGGCGCTTAGCCGAATACGCTAACTGACATAGGAGCGACGTAAATTGAACAAATGTGATAGAATTTTGCTGAATTCTTAAATTAACCATAATATAAAATGATCTAATCGTGTCTCTGTTCGCCCTACCATAGAAGTCTAATAGTGCATTTCACTCGCCATTCCACGCGCTTTAAGATGCCGCCGAGCCCAGTACGCTATCTGAAATAGTAACGACGTAAATTGAACAAATGTGATAGAATTTTGCTGAATTCTTAAATTAACCATAATATGAAATGAACTGATCGGGTCTCTGTTCGCCCTAGCCTAGAAGTTTAATAGTGCATTTTATTCGCCATTTCATGCGCTTTGAGATGCCGCTTAGCCGAATACGCTATCTGGAATAGGTGCGACGTAAATTGAACAAATGTGATAGAATTTCGCTGAATTCTTTTATTAACCAAAATGTGAAATGATCCTATCGGGTCTCTGTACGCCCTACCATAGATGTCTAATAGTGCATTTCACTCGCCATTCCATGCGCTTTGAGAGGCCGCTTAGCCCAATACGCTATCTGAAATAGCAGCGACATAAATTGAACAAATGTGATAGAATTTCCGTGAATTCTTATATTAACCTTAATGTAAAATGATCCTATCGGGTCTCTGTTCGCCCTACCATAGAAGTCTAATAGTGCATTTCACTCGCCATTTCATGCGGTTTGAGAGGCCGCTTAGCCCAATACGCTATCTGAAATAGGAGCGACGTAAATTGAACAAATGTGATACAATTTCCCTGAAATCTTATATTAAACAAAATATAAAATGATCTAATCGGGTCTCTGATTGCCCTATCATAGAAGTTTAGTAGTGCATTCTACTCGCCATTCCACGCGCTTTAAGATGCCGCCTAGCCCAGTACGATATCTGAAATAGGAGCGACGTAAGTTGAACAAATGGGATAGAATTTCGCAGAATTCTTATATTAACCAAAATATAAAATGATCTAATCTGGTCTATGTTCGCCCTAGCCTAGAAGTTTAATAGTGCACTTTGTTCGCCATTTCATGCGTTTTGAGATGCCGCTTAGCCCAATACGCTTTCTGAAATAGGAGCGACGTAAATTGAGCAAATGTGATAGAATTTCCCTGAAATCTTATATTAAACAAAATATAAAATGATCTAAACGGGACTCTGATTGCCCTCTCGTAGAAGTTTAGTAGTGCATTTTACACGCCCTTCCACGCGCTTTAAGATGCCGCCTAGCCCAGTACACTATCTGAAATAGGAGCGACGTGAATTGAACAAATGTGATAGAATTTCGCTGAATTCTTAAATTAACCAAAATATAAAATGATCTAATCGGGTCTCTGATTGCCCTATCATAGAAGTTTAATAGTGCATTTCACTCGCCATTTCATGCGGTTTGAGAGGCCGCTTAGCCCAATACGCTATCTGAAATAGGAGCGACGTAAATTGAACAAATGTGATAGAATTTCGCTGAATTCTTAAATTCACTATAATATAAAATGATCTAATCGGGTCTCTGTTTGCCCTACCCTAGAAGTTTAATAGTGCATTTTATTCGCCATTTCATGCGCTTTGAGATGCCGCTTCGCCCAATACGCTATCTGAAATAGGAGCGACGAAAATTGAGCAAATGTGATAGAATTTCCCTGAAATCTTTTATTATAAAAATATAAAATGATCTAATCGGGTCTCTGATTGCCCTATCATAGAAGTTTAGTAGTGCATTTTACTCGCCATTCCACGCGCTTTAAGCTGTCGCCTAGCCCAGTACGCTATCTAAAATAGGAGCGACGTAAGTGGAACAAATGTGATAGAATTACGCTGAACTCTTATATTAACCGTAATATAAAATGATCTAATCGGGTCTCTGATTGCCCTATCATAGAATTTTAATAGTGCATTTTACTCGCCATTCCACGCGCTTTAAGATGCCGCCTACCCCAGTACGCTATCTGAAATAGGAGCGACGTAAATTAAACAAATGTGATAGAATTTCGCTGAATTCTTTTATTAACCAAAATGTAAAATGATCTAATCGGGTCTCTGTTCGCCCTAGCCTAGAAGTTTAATAGTGCATTTCACTGGCCATTTCATGCGCTTTGAGATGAAGCTAAGCCCTATAAGCTATCTGAAATAGGAGCGACATAAATTGAACAAATGTGATAGAATTTCGCTGAATTCTTATATTAACCAAAATATAAAATGATATAATCGGGTCTCTGATTGCCCTATCATAGAAGTTTAGTAGTGCATTTTACTCGCCATTCCACGCGCTTTAAGATGCCGCCTAGCCCAGTATGCTATCTAAAATAGGAGCGACGTAAGTGGAACAAATGTGATAGAATTACGCTGAACTCTTATATTAACCGTAATATAAAATGATCTAATCGGGTCTCTGTTTGCCTTATCCTAGAAGTTTAGTATTGCATTTTACTCGCCATTTCATGCGCTTTGAGATGCCGCTTAGCCCAATACGCTATTTGAAATACGAGCGACGTAAATTGAACAAATGTGATAGAATTACGCTGAATTCTTATATTAACCGTAATATAAAATGATCTAATCGGGTCTCTGTTTGGCT
Organism: Macropis europaea; assembly: GCA_916610135.2. NCBI lineage: Eukaryota > Metazoa > Arthropoda > Insecta > Hymenoptera > Melittidae > Macropis > Macropis europaea. Next base: position 89,310 of record CAKAJE020000065.1, on the reverse strand, counting down.
TATCCTAGAAGTTTAATGGTGCATTTTACTTGCCATTTCATGCGCTTTGAGATGTCGCCTAGCCCAATACGCTATCTGAAATAGGAGCGACGTAAATTGAACAAATGTGATAGAATTTCTGTGAATCCTTATATTAACCTTAATGTAAAATGATCTAATCGGGTCACTGTTCGCCCTACCATAGAAGTCTAATGGTGCATTTCACTCGCCATTTCATGCGCCTTGAGATGCCGCTTAGCCCAATACGCTATGTAAAATAGGAGCGACGTAAGTGGAACAAATGTGATAGAATTACGCTGAATTCTTATATTAACCGTAATATAAAATGATCTAATCGGGTCTCTGATTGCCCTATCATAGAATTTTAATAGTGCATTTTACTCGACATTCCACGCGCTTTAAGATGCCGCTTAGCCGAGTTCGCTATCTGAAATAGGAGCGACGTAAATTGAACAAATGTGATAAAATTTCCCTGAAATCTTATATTAACCATAATATAAAATGATCCAATCGGGTCTCTGATTGCCCTATCATAGAATTTTAATAGTGCATTCTACTCGCCATTCCACGCGCTTTAAGATGCCGCCTACCCCAGTACGCTATCTGAAATAGGAGCGACGTAAATTAAACAAATGTGATAGAATTTTGCTGAATTCGTAAATTAACCATAATATAAAATGATCTAATCGGGTCTCTTTTTGCCCTACCCTAGACGTTTCATAGTGCATTTTACTCGCCATTTCATGCGCTTTGAGATGCCGCTTAGCCCAATACGCTATCTGAAATAGGAGCGACGTAAGTTGAACAAATGTGATAGAATTTCCCTGAAATCTTTTATTATACAAAATATAAAATGATCTAATCGGGTCTCTGATTGCCCTATCATAGAAGTTTAGTAGTGCATTTTACTCGCCATTTCATGCGCTTTAAGATGCCGCTTAGCCCAATCCGCTATTTGAAATACGAGCGACGTAAATTGAACAAATGTGATAGAATTTCGCTGAATTCTTTTATTAACCAAAATGTAAAATGATCTAATCGGGTCTCTGTTCGCCCTAGCCTAGAAGTTTAATAGTGCATTTTAGTCGCCATTTCATGCGCTTTGAGATGCCGCCTAGCCCAGTACGCTATCTGAAATAGGAGCGACGTAAATTGAACAAATGTGATAGAATTTCCGTGAATACCTATATTAACCTTAATGTAAAATGATTTAAACGGGCCTCTGTTCGCCCTACCATAGAAGTCTAATAGTGCATTTCACTCGCTATTTCGTGCGCTTTGAGATGCCGCCTAGCCCAGTACGCTATCTGAAATAGGAGCGACAGAAGTTGAGCAAATGTGATAGAATTTCGCTGAATTCTTTTATTAACCATAATGTAAAATGATCTGATCGGGTCTCTGTTCGCCCTAGCCTACAAGTTTAATAGTGCATTTTATTCGCCACTTCATGCGCTTTGAGATGCCGCTAAGCCCAATAAGCTATCTGAAATAGGAGCGACGTAAATTGATCAAATGTGATAGAATTTCGCTGAACTCTTATATTAACCAAAATATAAAATGATCTAATCGGGTCTCTGATTGCCCTATCATAGAAGTTTAGTAGTGCATTTTACTCGCCATTCCACGCGCTTTAAGATGCCGCCTAGCCCAGTATGCTATCTGAAATAGGAGCGACGTAAATTGAACAAATGTGATAGAATTTCGCTGAATTCTTAAATTAACCATAATATAAAATGATCTCATCGGGACTCTGTTTGACCTACCCTAGAAGTTTAATTGTGCATTTTGCTCGCCATTTCATGCGCTTTGAGATGCCGCTTAGCCCAATACGCTATCTGAAATAGGAGCGACGTAAATTGAACAGATGTGATAAAATTTCGCTGAATTCTTATATTAACCAAAATATAAAATGATCTAATCGGGTCTCTGATTGCCCTATCATAGAAGTTTAATAGTGCATTTTACTTGCCATTCCACGCGCTTTAAGATGCCGCCAAGCCCAGTACGCTATCTGAAATAGCAGAGACGTAAGTTGAACAAATGTGATAGAATTTCGCTGAGGTCTTTTATTAACCATAATGTAAAATGATCTGATCGGGGCTCTGATCGCCATAGCCTAGAAGTTTAATAGTGCATTTTATTCGCCATTTCATGCGCTTTGAGATGCCGCTTAGCCGAGTTCGCTATCTGAAATAGGAGCGACGTAAATTGAACAAATGTGATAAAATTTCCCTGAAATCTTATATTAAACAAAATATAAAATGATCTAATCGGGTCTCTGATTGCCCTATCATAGAATTTTAATAGTGCATTTCACTCGTCATTTCATGCGCTTTGAGATGCCGCTTAGCCCAATATGCTATCTGAAATAGGAGCGACGTAAATTGAACAAATGTGATAAAATTTCCCTGAATTCTTATGTTAACCATAATATAAAATGATCTCATCGGGACTCTGTCTGACCTACCCTAGAAGGTTAATAGTGCATTTTACTCGCCATTTCATGCGCTTTGGGATGCCGCTTAGCCCAATACGCTATCTGAATTAGGAGCGACGTAAATTGAACAAATGTGATAAAATTTCCCTGAAATCTTATATTAACCATAATATAAAATGATCTAATCTGGTCTCTGATTGCCCTACCATAGAAGTCTAATAGTGCATTTCACTCGCCATTCCACGCGCTTTAAGATGCCGCCGAGCCCAGTACGCTATCTGAAATAGTAACGACGTAAATTGAACAAATGTGATAGAATTTTGCTGAATTCTTAAATTAACCATAATATGAAATGAACTGATCGGGTCTCTGTTCGCCCTAGCCTAGAAGTTTAATAGTGCATTTTATTCGCCATTTCATGCGCTTTGAGATGCCGCTTAGCCGAATATGCTATCTGGAATAGGTGCGACGTAAATTGAACAAATGTGATAGAATTTCGCTGAATTCTTTTATTAACCAAAATGTGAAATGATCCTATCGGGTCTCTGTTCGCCCTACCATAGATGTCTAATAGTGCATTTCACTCGCCATTTCATGCGCTTTGAGAGGCCGCTTAGCCCAATACGCTATCTGAAATAGGAGCGACGTAAATTGAACAAATGTGATAGAATTTCCGTGAATTCTTATATTAACCTTAATGTAAAATGATCCTATCGGGTCTCTGTTCGCCCTACCATAGAAGTCTAATAGTGCATTTCACTCGCCATTTCATGCGGTTTGAGAGGCCGCTTAGCCCAATACGCTATCTGAAATAGGAGCGACGTAAATTGAACAAATGTGATACAATTTCCCTGAAATCTTATATTAAACAAAATATAAAATGATCTAATCGGGTCTCTGATTGCCCTATCATAGAAGTTTAGTAGTGCATTCTACTCACCATTCCACGCGCTTTAAGATGCCGCCTAGCCCAGTACGATATCTGAAATAGGAGCGACGTAAGTTGAACAAATGGGATAGAATTTCGCAGAATTCTTATATTAACCAAAATATAAAATGATCTAATCTGGTCTCTGTTCGCCCTAGCCTAGAAGTTTAATAGTGCACTTTGTTCGCCATTTCATGCGTTTTGAGATGCCGCTTAGCCCAATACGCTTTCTGAAATAGGAGCGACGTAAATTGAGCAAATGTGATAGAATTTCCCTGAAATCTTATATTAAACAAAATATAAAATGATCTAAACGGGACTCTGATTGCCCTCTCGTAGAAGTTTAGTAGTGCATTTTACACGCCCTTCCACGCGCTTTAAGATGCCGCCTAGCCCAGTACACTATCTGAAATAGGAGCGACGTAAATTGAACAAATGTGATACAATTTCCCTGAAATCTTATATTAAACAAAATATAAAATGATCTAATCGGGTCTCTGATTGCCCTATCATAGAAGTTTAGTACTGCATTCTACTCGCCATTCCACGCGCTTTAAGATGCCGCCTAGCCCAGTACGATATCTGAAATAGGAGCGACATAAATTGAATAAATGTGATAGAGTTTCGCTGAATTCTTGAATTAACCATAATATAAAATGATCTTATTGGGTGTCTGTTTGCCCTACCCTAGAAGTTTAATAGTGCATTTTACTCGCCATTTCTTGCGCTTTGAGATGCCGCTTAGCCCAATACGCAATCTGAAATAGGAGCGACGTAAATTGAACAGATGTGACAGAATTTCGCTGAATTCTTTTATGAACCATAATGTAAAATGATCTAATCGGGTCTCTGTTCGCCATAGCCTAGAAGTTTAATAGCGCATTTTATTCGCCACTTCATGCGCTTTGAGATGCCGCTTAGCTCAATACGCTATCTGAAATAGGAGCGACGTAAATTGAGCAAATGTGATAGAATTTCCCTGAAATCTTTTATTATACAAAATATAAAATGATCTAGTCGGGTCTCTGATTGCCCTATCATAGAAGTTTTGTAGTGCATTTTACTCGCCATTCCACGCGCTTTAAGCTGTCGCCTAGCCCAGTACGCTATCTAAAATAGGAGCGACGTAAGTGGAACAAATGTGATAGAATTACGCTGAAATCTTATATTAACCGTAATATAAAATGATCTAATCGGGTCTCTGTTTGCCTTATCCTAGAAGTTTAGTATTGCATTTTACTCGCCATTTCATGCGCTTTGAGATGCCGCTTAGCCCAATACGCTATTTGAAATACGAGCGACGTAAATTGAACAAATGTGATAGAATTACGCTGAATTCTTATATTAACCGTAATATAAAATGATCTAATCGGGTCTCTGTTTGGCTTATCCTAGAAGTTTAATGGTGCATTTTACTTGCCATTTCATGCGCTTTGAGATGCCGCCTAGCCCAGTACGCTATCTGAAATAGGAGCGACGTATGTTGAACAAATGTGATAGAATTTTGCTGAATTCTTAAATTAACCATAATATAAAATGATCTAATCGGGTCTCTGTTTGCCCTACCCTAGAAGTTTAATAGTGCATTTCACTCGCCATTTCATGCGCTTTCAGATGCCGCTTAGCCCAATACGCTATCTGAAATAGGAGCGACGTAAATTGAACAAATATGGTAGAATTTCGCTGAATTCTTAAATTAACCATAATATAAAATGATCTTATCGGGACTCTGTTTGCCCTACCCTAGAACTTAAATAGTGCATTTTACTCGCCATTTCATGCGCTTTGAGATGCCGCTTAGCCGAATACGCTAACTGACATAGGAGCGACGTAAATTGAACAAATGTGATAGAATTTTGCTGAATTCTTAAATTAACCATAATATAAAATGATCTAATCGGGTCTCTGTTCGCCCTACCATAGAAGTCTAATAGTGCATTTCACTCGCCATTCCACGCGCTTTAAGATGCCGCCGAGCCCAGTACGCTATCTGAAATAGTAACGACGTAAATTGAACAAATGTGATAGAATTTTGCTGAATTCTTAAATTAACCATAATATGAAATGAACTGATCGGGTCTCTGTTCGCCCTAGCCTAGAAGTATAATAGTGCATTTTATTCGCCATTTCATGCGCTTTGAGATGCCGCTTAGCCGAATATGCTATCTGGAATAGGTGCGACGTAAATTGAACAAATGTGATAGAATTTCGCTGAATTCTTTTATTAACCAAAATGTGAAATGATCCTATCGGGTCTCTGTTCGCCCTACCATAGATGTCTAATAGTGCATTTCACTCGCCATTTCATGCGCTTTGAGAGGCCGCTTAGCCCAATACGCTATCTGAAATAGGAGCGACGTAAATTGAACAAATGTGATAGAATTTCCGTGAATTCTTATATTAACCTTAATGTAAAATGATCCTATCGGGTCTCTGTTCGCCCTACCATAGAAGTCTAATAGTGCATTTCACTCGCCATTTCATGCGGTTTGAGAGGCCGCTTAGCCCAATACGCTATCTGAAATAGGAGCGACGTAAATTGAACAAATGTGATACAATTTCCCGGAAATCTTATATTAAACAAAATATAAAATGATCTAATCGGGTCTCTGATTGCCCTATCATAGAAGTTTAGTAGTGCATTCTACTCACCATTCCACGCGCTTTAAGATGCCGCCTAGCCCAGTACGATATCTGAAATAGGAGCGACGTAAGTTGAACAAATGGGATAGAATTTCGCAGAATTCTTATATTAACCAAAATATAAAATGATCTAATCTGGTCTCTGTTCGCCCTAGCCTAGAAGTTTAATAGTGCACTTTGTTCGCCATTTCATGCGTTTTGAGATGCCGCTTAGCCCAATACGCTTTCTGAAATAGGAGCGACGTAAATTGAGCAAATGTGATAGAATTTCCCTGAAATCTTATATTAAACAAAATATAAAATGATCTAAACGGGACTCTGATTGCCCTCTCGTAGAAGTTTAGTAGTGCATTTTACACGCCCTTCCACGCGCTTTAAGATGCCGCCTAGCCCAGTACACTATCTGAAATAGGAGCGACGTAAATTGAACAAATGTGATACAATTTCCCTGAAATCTTATATTAAACAAAATATAAAATGATCTAATCGGGTCTCTGATTGCCCTATCATAGAAGTTTAGTACTGCATTCTACTCGCCATTCCACGCGCTTTAAGATGCCGCCTAGCCCAGTACGATATCTGAAATAGGAGCGACATAAATTGAATAAATGTGATAGAGTTTCGCTGAATTCTTGAATTAACCATAATATAAAATGATCTTATTGGGTGTCTGTTTGCCCTACCCTAGAAGTTTAATAGTGCATTTTACTCGCCATTTCTTGCGCTTTGAGATGCCGCTTAGCCCAATACGCAATCTGAAATAGGAGCGACGTAAATTGAACAGATGTGACAGAATTTCGCTGAATTCTTAAATTCACTATAATATAAAATGATCTAATCGGGTCTCTGTTTGCCCTACCCTAGAAGTTTAATAGTGCATTTTATTCGCCATTTCATGCGCTTTGAGATGTCGCTTCGCCCAATACGCTATCTGAAATAGGAGCGACGAAAATTGAACAAATGTGATAGAATTTCGCTGAATTCTTTTATGAACCATAATGTAAAATGATCTAATCGGGTCTCTGTTCGCCATAGCCTAGAAGTTTAATAGCGCATTTTATTCGCCACTTCATGCGCTTTGAGATGCCGCTTAGCTCAATACGCTATCTGAAATAGGAGCGACGTAAATTGAGCAAATGTGATAGAATTTCCCTGAAATCTTTTATTATACAAAATATAAAATGATCTAGTCGGGTCTCTGATTGCCCTATCATAGAAGTTTTGTAGTGCATTTTACTCGCCATTCCACGCGCTTTAAGCTGTCGCCTAGCCCAGTACGCTATCTAAAATAGGAGCGACGTAAGTGGAACAAATGTGATAGAATTACGCTGAAATCTTATATTAACCGTAATATAAAATGATCTAATCGGGTCTCTGTTTGCCTTATCCTAGAAGTTTAGTATTGCATTTTACTCGCCATTTCATGCGCTTTGAGATGCCGCTTAGCCCAATACGCTATTTGAAATACGAGCGACGTAAATTGAACAAATGTGATAGAATTACGCTGAATTCTTATATTAACCGTAATATAAAATGATCTAATCGGGTCTCTGTTTGGCTTATCCTAGAAGTTTAATGGTGCATTTTACTTGCCATTTCATGCGCTTTGAGATGCCGCCTAGCCCAGTACGCTATCTGAAATAGGAGCGACGTATGTTGAACAAATGTGATAGAATTTTGCTGAATTCTTAAATTAACCATAATATAAAATGATCTAATCGGGTCTCTGTTTGCCCTACCCTAGAAGTTTAATAGTGCATTTCACTCGCCATTTCATGCGCTTTCAGATGCCGCTTAGCCCAATACGCTATCTGAAATAGGAGCGACGTAAATTGAACAAATATGGTAGAATTTCGCTGAATTCTTAAATTAACCATATTATAAAATGATCTTATCGGGTCTCTGTTCGCCCTAGCCTAGAAGTTTAATAGTGCATTTTATTCGCCATTTCATGCGCTTTGAGATGCCGCTTAGCCGAATATGCTATCTGGAATAGGTGCGACGTAAATTGAACAAATGTGATAGAATTTCGCTGAATTCTTTTATTAACCAAAATGTGAAATGATCCTATCGGGTCTCTGTTCGCCCTACCATAGATGTCTAATAGTGCATTTCACTCGCCATTTCATGCGCTTTGAGAGGCCGCTTAGCCCAATACGCTATCTGAAATAGGAGCGACGTAAATTGAACAAATGTGATAGAATTTCCGTGAATTCTTATATTAACCTTAATGTAAAATGATCCTATCGGGTCTCTGTTCGCCCTACCATAGAAGTCTAATAGTGCATTTCACTCGCCATTTCATGCGGTTTGAGAGGCCGCTTAGCCCAATACGCTATCTGAAATAGGAGCGACGTAAATTGAACAAATGTGATACAATTTCCCCGAAATCTTATATTAAACAAAATATAAAATGATCTAATCGGGTCTCTGATTGCCCTATCATAGAAGTTTAGTAGTGCATTCTACTCGCCATTCCACGCGCTTTAAGATGCCGCCTAGCCCAGTACGATATCTGAAATAGGAGCGACGTAAGTTGAACAAATGGGATAGAATTTCGCAGAATTCTTATATTAACCAAAATATAAAATGATCTAATCTGGTCTCTGTTCGCCCTAGCCTAGAAGTTTAATAGTGCACTTTGTTCGCCATTTCATGCGTTTTGAGATGCCGCTTAGCCCAATACGCATTCTGAAATAGGAGCGACGTAAATTGAGCAAATGTGATAGAATTTCCCTGAAATCTTATATTAAACAAAATATAAAATGATCTAAACGGGTCTCTGTTTGCCCTACCCTAGAAGTTTAATAGTGCATTTTATTCGCCATTTCATGCGCTTTGAGATGCCGCTTCGCCCAATACGCTATCTGAAATAGGAGCGACGAAAATTGAACAAATGTGATAGAATTTCGCTGAATTCTTTTATGAACCATAATGTAAAATGATCTAGTCGGGTCTCTGTTCGCCATAGCCTAGAAGTTTAATAGCGCATTTTATTCGCCACTTCATGCGCTTTGAGATGCCGCTTAGCTCAATACGCTATCTGAAATAGGAGCGACGTAAATTGAGCAAATGTGATAGAATTTCCCTGAAATCTTTTATTATACAAAATATAAAATGATCTAATCGGGTCTCTGATTGCCCTATCATAGAAGTTTAGTAGTGCATTTTACTCGCCATTCCACGCGCTTTAAGCTGTCGCCTAGCCCAGTACGCTATCTAAAATAGGAGCGACGTAAGTGGAACAAATGTGATAGAATTTCTGTGAATCCTTATATTAACCTTAATGTAAAATGATCTAATCGGGTCACTGTTCGCCCTACCATAGAAGTCTAATGGTGCATTTCACTCGCCATTTCATGCGCTTTGAGATGCCGCCTAGCCCAGTACGCTATCTGAAATAGGAGCGACGTAAATTGAACAAATGTGATAGAATTTCTGTGAATCCTTATATTAACCTTAATGTAAAATGATCTAATCGGGTCACTGTTCGCCCTACCATAGAAGTCTAATGGTGCATTTCACTCGCCATTTCATGCGCTTTGAGATGCCGCTTAGCCCAATACGCTATCTAAAATAGGAGCGACGTAAGTGGAACAAATGTGATAGAATTACGCTGAATTCTTATATTAACCGTAATATAAAATGATCTAATCGGGTCTCTGTTTGCCTTATCCTAGAAGTTTAGTATTGCATTTTACTCGCCATTTCATGCGCTTTGAGATGCCGCTTAGCCCAATACGCTATCTGAAATAGGAGCGACGTAAATTGAACAAATGTGATAGAATTTCTGTGAATTCTTATATTAACCTTAATGTAAAATGATCTAATCGGGTCTCTGTTCGCCCTACCATAGAAGTCTAACAGTGCATTTCACTCGCCATTTCATGCGCTTTGAGATGCCGCTTAGCCCAATACGCTATTTGAAATACGAGCGACGTAAATTGAACAAATGTGATAGAATTACGCTGAATTCTTATATTAACCGTAATATAAAATGATCTAATCGGGTCTCTGTTTGTCTTATCCTAGAACTTTAATAGTGCATTTTACTCGCCATTTCATGCGCTTTGAGATGCCGCTTAGCCGAACACGCTAACTGAAATTGGAGCGACGTAAATTGAACAAATGTGATAGAATTTTGCTGAATTCTTAAATTAACCTTAATATAAAATGATCTAATCGGGTCTCTGTTCGCCGTACCATAGAAGTCTAATAGTGCATTTCACTCGCCATTCCACGCGATTTAAGATGCCGCCGAGCCCAGTACCCTATCTGAAATAGTAACGACGTAAATTGAACAAATGTGATAGAATTTTGCTGGATTCTTAAATTAACCATAATATGAAATGATCTAATCGGGTCTCTGTTTGCCCTACGCTAGAAGTTTAATAGTGCATTTTACTCGCCATTTCATGCGCTTTGAGATGCCGCTTAGCCCAATACGCTATCTCAAATAGGAGCGACGTAATTTGAACGAATGTGATAGAATTTCGCTGAATTCTTTTATTAACCATAATGTAAAATGATCTGATCGGGTCTCTGTTCGCCCTAGCCTAGAAGTTTAATAGTGCATTTTATTCGCCATTTCATGCGCTTTGAGATGCCGCTTAGCCGAGTTCGCTATCTGAAATAGGAGCGACGTAAATTGAACAAATGTGATAAAATTTCCCTGAAATCTTACATTAACCATAATATAAAATGATCTAATCGGGTCTCTGATTGCCCTATCATAGAATTTTAATAGTGCATTTTACTCGCCATTCCACGCGCTTTAAGATGCCGCCTACCCCAGTACGCTATCTGAAATAGGAGCGACGTAAATTAAACAAATGTGATAGAATTTCCGTGAATTCTTATATTAACCTTAATGTAAAATGATCTAATCGGGTCTCTGTTCGCCCTACCATAGAAGTCTAATAGTGCATTTCACTCGCCATTTCATGCGCTTTGAGATGCCGTTTAGCCCAATACGCCATCTGAAATAGGAGCGACGTAAGTTGAACAAATGTGATAGAATTTCGCTGAATTCTTTTATTAACCATAATGTAAAATGATCTGATCGGGGCTCTGTTCGCCCTAGCCTAGAAGTTTATTAGTGCATTTTATTCGCCATTTCATGCGCTTTGAGATGCCGCTTAGCCGAGTTCGCTATCTGAAATAGGAGCGACGTAAATTGAACAAATGTGATAGAATTTCCGTGAATTCTTATATCAACCTTAATGTAAAATGATCTAATCGGGTCTCTGTTCGCCCTACCATAGAAGTCTAATAGTGCGTTTCACTCGCCATTTCATGCGCTTTGAGATGCCGCCTATCCCAGTACGCTATCTGAAATAGGAGCAACGTAAGTTGAACAAATGTGATAGAATTACGCTGCATTCTCATATTAAGCGTAATATAAAATGACCTAATCGGGTCTCTGTTTGCCTTATCCTAGAAGTTTAATAGCGCGTTTTACTCGTCACTCCACGCGCTTTAAGATGCCGCCTAGCCCAGTATGCTATCTGAAATACGAGCGACGTAAATTGAACAAATGTGATAGAATTTCGCTGAATTCTTAAATTAACCATAATATAAAATGATCTAATCGGGTCTCTGTTTGCGTTATCCTAGAAGTTTAATAGTGCATTATACTCGCCATTTCATGCGCTTTTAGATGCCGCCTAGCCCAGTACGCTATCTGAAATAGGAGCGACGTAAATTGAACAAATGTGATGGAACTTTGCTGAATTCTTAAATTAACCATAATATAAAATGATCTAATCGGGCCTCTGATTGCCCTATCATAGAATTTTAATAGTGCATTTCACTCGTCATTTCATGCGCTTTGAGATGCCGCTTAGCCCAATATGCTATCTGAAATAGGAGCGACGTAAATTGAACAAATGTGATAGAATTTCGCTGAATTCTTTTATTAACCAAAATGTAAAATGATCTAATCGGGTCTCTGTTCGCCCTAGCCTAGAAGTTTAATAGTGCATTTCACTCGCCATTTCATGCGCTTTGAGATGAAGCTAAGCCCTATAAGCTATCTGAAATAGGAGCGACGTAAATTGAACAAATGTGATAGAATTTCGCTGAATTCTTATATTAACCAAAATATAAAATGATCTAATCGGGTCTCTGATTGCCCTATCATAGAAGTTTAGTAGTGCATTTTACTCGCCATTCCACGCGCTTTATGATGCCGCCTAGCCCAGTATGCTATCTGAAATAGGAGCGACGTAAATTGAACAAATGTGATAGAATTTCGCTGAATTCTTAAATTAACCATAATATAAAATGATCTCATCGGGACTCTGTTTGACCTACCCTAGAAGTTTAATTGTGCATTTAGCTCGCCATTTCATGCGCTTTGAGATTCCGCTTAGCCCAATACGCTATCTGAAATAGGAGCGACAGAAGTTGAAGAAATGTGATAGAATTTCGCTGAATTCTTTTATTCACCATAATGTAAAATGATCTGATCGGGTCTCTGTTCGCCCTATCCTACAAGTTTAATGGTGCATTTTATTCGCCACTTCATGCGCTTTGAGATGCCGCTTAGCCGAGTTCGCTATCTGAAATAGGAGCGACGTAAATTGAACAGATGTGATAGAATTTCGCTGAATTCTTATATTAACCAAAATATAAAATGATCTAATCGGGTCTCTGATTGCCCTATCATAGAAGTTTAATAGTGCATTTTACTTGCCATTCCACGCGCTTTAGGATGCCGCCTAGCCCAGTACGCTATCTGAAATAGCAGAGACGTAAGTTGAACAAATGTGATAGAATTTCGCTGAGGTCTTTTATTAACCATAATGTAAAATGATCTGATCGGGGCTCTGATCGCCATAGCCTAGAAGTTTAATAGTGCATTTTATTCGCCATTTCATGCGCTTTGAGATGCCGCTTAGCCGAGTTCGCTATCTGAAATAGGAGCGACGTAAATTGAACAAATGTGATAAAATTTCCCTGAAATCTTATATTAAACAAAATATAAAATGATCTAATCGGGTCTCTGATTGCCCTATCATAGAATTTTAATAGTGCATTTCACTCGTCATTTCATGCGCTTTGAGATGCCGCTTAGCCCAATATGCTATCTGAAATAGGAGCGACGTAAATTGAACAAATGTGATAGAATTTCGCTGAATTCTTATGTTAACCAAAATATAAAATGATCTAATCGGGTCTCTGATTTCCCTATCATAGAAATTTAATAGTGCAGTTTACTTGACATTCCACGCGCTTTAAGATGCCGCCTAGCCCAGTACGCTATCTGAAATAGGAGCGACGTGAATTGAACAAATGTGATAGAATTTTGCTGAATTCTTAAATTAACCATAATATAAAATGATCTAATCGGGTCTCTGATTGCCCTATCATAGAATTTTAATAGTGCATTTCTCTCGACATTTCATGCGCTTTGAGATGCCGCTTAGCCCAATATGCTATCTGAAATAGGAGCGACGTAAATTGAACAAAGGTGATAGAATTTCGCTGAATTTTTTTATTAACCATAATGTAAAATGATCTGATCGGGTCTCTGTTCGCCCTAGCCTACAAGTTTAATAGTGCATTTTATTCGCCACTTCATGCGCTTTGAGATGCCGCTAAGCCCAATAAGCTATCTGAAATAGGAGCGACGTAAATTGATCAAATGTGATAGAATTTCGCTGAACTCTTATATTAACCAAAATATAAAATGATCTAATCGGGTCTCTGATTGCCCTATCATAGAAATTTAATAGTGCAGTTTACTTGACATTCCACGCGCTTTAAGATGCCGCCTAGCCCAGTACGCTATCTGAAATAGGAGCGACGTAAATTGAACAAATGTGATAAAATTTCCCTGAATTCTTATGTTAACCATAATATAAAATGATCTCATCGGGTCTCTGTTTGCCCTACCCTAGAAGTTTAATAGTGCATTTCACTCGTCATTTCATGCGCTTTGAGATGCCGCTTAGCCCAATATGCTATCTGAAATAGGAGCGACGTAAATTGAACAAATGTGATAGAATTTCGCTGAATTCTTTTATTAACCAAAATGTAAAATGATCTAATCGGGTCTCTGTTCGCCCTAGCCTAGAAGTTTAATAGTGCATTTCACTCGCCATTTCATGCGCTTTGAGATGCCGCTAAGCCCTATAAGCTATCTGAAATAGGAGCAACGTAAATTGAACAAATGTGATAGAATTTCGCTGAATTCTTATATTAACAAAAATATAAAATAATCTGATCGGGTCTCTGTTCGCCCTATCGTAGAAGTTTAGTAATGCATTTTACTCGCCATTCCACGCGCTTTAAGATGCCGCCTAGCCCAGTATGCTATCTGAAATAGGAGCGACGTAAATTGAACAAATGTGATAGAATTTCGCTGAATTCTTAAATTAACCATAATATAAAATGATCTCATCGGGACTCTGTCTGACCTACCCTAGAAGTTTAATAGTGCATTTTACTCGCCATTTCATGCGCTTTGAGATGCCGCTTAGCCCAATACGCTATCTGAAATAGGAGCGACAGAAGTTGAACAAATGTGATAGAATTTCGCTGAATTTTTTTATTAACCATAATGTAAAATGATCTGATCGGGTCTCTGTTCGCCCTAGCCTACAAGTTTAATAGTGCATTTTATTCGCCACTTCATGCGGTTTGAGATGCCGCTAAGCCCAATAAGCTATCTGAAATAGGAGCGACGTAAATTGATCAAATGTGATAGAATTTCGCTGAGGTCTTTTATTAACCATAATGTAAAATGATCTGATCGGGGCTCTGATCGCCATAGCCTAGAAGTTTAATAGTGCATTTTATTCGCCATTTCATGCGCTTTGAGATGCCGCTTAGCAGAGTTCGCTATCTGAAATAGGAGCGACGTAAATTGAACAAATGTGATAAAATTTCCCTGAAATCTTATATTAAACAAAATATAAAATGATCTAATCGGGTCTCTGATTGCCCTATCATAGAAGTTTAATAGTGCATTTCACTCGTCATTTCATGCGCTTTGTGATGCTGCTAAGCCCAATAAGCTATCTGTAATAGGAGCGACGTAAATTGAACAAATGTGATAGAATTTCGCTGAATTCTTATGTTAACCAAAATATAAAATGATCTAATCGGGTCTCTGATTTCCCTATCATAGAAATTTAATAGTGCAGTTTACTTGACATTCCACGCGCTTTAAGATGCCGCCTAGCCTAGTACGCTATCTGAAATAGGAGCGACGTGAATTGAACAAATGTGATAGAATTTTGCTGAATTCTTAAATTAACCATAATATAAAATGATCTAATCGGGTCTCTGATTGCCCTATCATAGAATTTTAATAGTGCATTTCACTCGTCATTTCATGCGCTTTGAGATGCCGCTTAGCCCAATATGCTATCTGAAATAGGAGCGACGTAAATTGAACAAATGTGATAGAATTTCGCTGAATTCTTAAATTAACCATAATATAAAATGATCTAATCGGGTCTCTGTTTGCGTTATCCTAGAAGTTTAATAGTGCATTATACTCGCCATTTCATGCGCTTTCAGATGCCGCTTAGCCCAATACGCTATCTGAAATAGGAGCGACGTAAATTGAACAAATATGATAGAATTTCGCTGAATTCTTAAATTAACCATAATATAAAATGATCTTATCGGGACTCTGTTTGCCCTACCCTAGAACTTAAATAGTGCATTTTACTCGCCATTTCATGCGCTTTGAGATGCCGCTTAGCCGAATACGCTAACTGACATAGGAGCGACGTAAATTGAACAAATGTGATAGAATTTTGCTGAATTCTTAAATTAACCATAATATAAAATGATCTAATCGTGTCTCTGTTCGCCCTACCATAGAAGTCTAATAGTGCATTTCACTCGCCATTCCACGCGCTTTAAGATGCCGCCGAGCCCAGTACGCTATCTGAAATAGTAACGACGTAAATTGAACAAATGTGATAGAATTTTGCTGAATTCTTAAATTAACCATAATATGAAATGAACTGATCGGGTCTCTGTTCGCCCTAGCCTAGAAGTTTAATAGTGCATTTTATTCGCCATTTCATGCGCTTTGAGATGCCGCTTAGCCGAATACGCTATCTGGAATAGGTGCGACGTAAATTGAACAAATGTGATAGAATTTCGCTGAATTCTTTTATTAACCAAAATGTGAAATGATCCTATCGGGTCTCTGTACGCCCTACCATAGATGTCTAATAGTGCATTTCACTCGCCATTTCATGCGCTTTGAGAGGCCGCTTAGCCCAATACGCTATCTGAAATAGGAGCGACATAAATTGAACAAATGTGATAGAATTTCCGTGAATTCTTATATTAACCTTAATGTAAAATGATCCTATCGGGTCTCTGTTCGCCCTACCATAGAAGTCTAATAGTGCATTTCACTCGCCATTTCATGCGGTTTCAGAGGCCGCTTAGCCCA
Organism: Macropis europaea; assembly: GCA_916610135.2. Classification (NCBI taxonomy): domain Eukaryota; kingdom Metazoa; phylum Arthropoda; class Insecta; order Hymenoptera; family Melittidae; genus Macropis; species Macropis europaea. Next base: position 72,876 of record CAKAJE020000065.1, on the reverse strand, counting down.
ATACGCTATCTGAAATAGGAGCGACGTAAATTGAACAAATGTGATACAATTTCCCTGAAATCTTATATTAAACAAAATATAAAATGATCTAATCGGGTCTCTGATTGCCCTATCATAGAAGTTTAGTAGTGCATTCTACTCGCCATTCCACGCGCTTTAAGATGCCGCCTAGCCCAGTACGATATCTGAAATAGGAGCGACGTGAATTGAACAAATGTGATAGAATTTCGCTGAATTCTTAAATTAACCAAAATATAAAATGATCTAATCGGGTCTCTGATTGCCCTGTCATAGAAGTTTAATAGTGCATTTTACTCGCCATTTCATGCGCTTTGTGATGCTGCTAAGCCCAATAAGCTATCTGTAATAGGAGCGACGTAAATTGAACAAATGTGATAGAATTTCGCTGAGGTCTTTTATTAACCATAATGTAAAATGATCTGATCGGGGCTCTGATCGCCATAGCCTAGAAGTTTAATAGTGCATTTTATTCGCCATTTCATGCGCTTTGAGATGCCGCTTAGCAGAGTTCGCTATCTGAAATAGGAGCGACGTAAATTGAACAAATGTGATAAAATTTCGCTGAATTCTTAAATTCACTATAATATAAAATGATCTAATCGGGTCTCTGTTTGCCCTACCCTAGAAGTTTAATAGTGCATTCTATTCGCCATTTCATGCGCTTTGAGATGCCGCTTCGCCCAATACGCTATCTGAAATAGGAGCGACGAAAATTGAGCAAATGTGATAGAATTTCCCTGAAATCTTTTATTATACAAAATATAAAATGATCTAATCGGGTCTCTGATTGTCCTATCATAGAAGTTTAGTAGTGCATTTTACTCGCCATTCCACGCGCTTTAAGCTGTCGCCTAGCCCAGTACGCTATCTAAAATAGGAGCGACGTAAGTGGAACAAATGTGATAGAATTACGCTGAACTCTTATATTAACCGTAATATAAAATGATCTAATCGGGTCTCTGATTGCCCTATCATAGAATTTTAATAGTGCATTTTACTCGCCATTCCACGCGCTTTAAGATGCCGCCTACCCCAGTACGCTATCTGAAATAGGAGCGACGTAAATTAAACAAATGTGATAGAATTTCGCTGAATTCTTTTATTAACCAAAATGTAAAATGATCTAATCGGGTCTCTGTTCGCCCTAGCCTAGAAGTTTAATAGTGCATTTCACTGGCCATTTCATGCGCTTTGAGATGAAGCTAAGCCCTATAAGCTATCTGAAATAGGAGCGACGTAAATTGAACAAATGTGATAGAATTTCGCTGAATTCTTATATTAACCAAAATATAAAATGATCTAATCGGGTCTCTGATTGCCCTATCATAGAAGTTTAGTAGTGCATTTTACTCGCCATTCCACGCGCTTTAAGATACCGCCTAGCCCAGTATGCTATCTAAAATAGGAGCGACGTAAGTGGAACAAATGTGATAGAATTACGCTGAACTCTTATATTAACCGTAATATAAAATGATCTAATCGGGTCTCTGTTTGCCTTATCCTAGAAGTTTAGTATTGCATTTTACTCGCCATTTCATGCGCTTTGAGATGCCGCTTAGCCCAATACGCTATTTGAAATACGAGCGACGTAAATTGAACAAATGTGATAGAATTACGCTGAATTCTTATATTAACCGTAATATAAAATGATCTAATCGGGTCTCTGTTTGGCTTATCCTAGAAGTTTAATGGTGCATTTTACTTGCCATTTCATGCGCTTTGAGATGTCGCCTAGCCCAGTACGCTATCTGAAATAGGAGCGACGTAAATTGAACAAATGTGATAGAATTTCTGTGAATCCTTATATTAACCTTAATGTAAAATGATCTAATCGGGTCACTGTTCGCCCTACCATAGATGTCTAATGGTGCATTTCACTCGCCATTTCATGCGCTTTGAGATGCCGCTTAGCCCAATACGCTATGTAAAATAGGAGCGACGTAAGTGGAACAAATGTGATAGAATTACGCTGAATTCTTATTTAACCGTAATATAAAATGATCTAATCGGGTCTCTGATTGCCCTATCATAGAATTTTAATAGTGCATTTTACTCGCCATTCCACGCGCTTTAAGATGCCGCTTAGCCGAGTTCGCTATCTGAAATAGGAGCGACGTAAATTGAACAAATGTGATAAAATTTCCCTGAAATCTTATATTAACCATAATATAAAATGATCTAATCGGGTCTCTGATTGCCCTATCATAGAATTTTAATAGTGCATTTTACTCGCCATTCCACGCGCTTTAAGATGCCGCCTACCCCAGTACGCTATCTGAAATAGGAGCGACGTAAATTAAACAAATGTGATAGAATTTTGCTGAATTCGTAAATTAACCATAATATAAAATGATCTAATCGGGTCTCTTTTTGCCCTACCCTAGACGTTTCATAGTGCATTTTACTCGCCATTTCATGCGCTTTGAGATGCCGCTTAGCCCAATACGCTATCTGAAATAGGAGCGACGTAAGTTGAACAAATGTGATAGAATTTCCCTGAAATCTTTTATTATACAAAATATAAAATGATCTAATCGGGTCTCTGATTGCCCTATCATAGAAGTTTAGTAGTGCATTTTACTCGCCATTTCATGCGCTTTGAGATGCCGCTTAGCCCAGTCCGCTATTTGAAATACGAGCGACGTAAATTGAACAAATGTGATAGAATTACGCTGCATTCTCATATTAAGCGTAATATAAAATGATCTAATCGGGTCTCTGTTTGCCTTATCCTAGAAGTTTAATAGCGCGTTTTACTCGCCACTCCACGCGCTTTAAGATGCCGCCTAGCCCAGTATGCTATCTGAAATACGAGCGACGTAAATTGAACAAATGTGATAGAATTTCGCTGAATTCTTTTATTAACCAAAATGTAAAATGATCTAATCGGGTCTCTGTTCGCCCTAGCCTAGAAGTTTAATAGTGCATTTTAGTCGCCATTTCATGCGCTTTGAGATGCCGCCTAGCCCAGTACGCTATCTGAAATAGGAGCGACGTAAATTGAACAAATGTGATAGAATTTCCGTGAATACCTATATTAACCTTAATGTAAAATGATTTAAACGGGCCTCTGTTCGCCCTACCATAGAAGTCTAATAGTGCATTTCACTCGCTATTTCATGCGCTTTGAGATGCCGCCTAGCCCAGTACGCTATCTGAAATAGGAGCGACAGAAGTTGAGCAAATGTGATAGAATTTCGCTGAATTCTTTTATTAACCATAATGTAAAATGATCTGATCGGGTCTCTGTTCGCCCTAGCCTACAAGTTTAATAGTGCATTTTATTCGCCACTTCATGCGCTTTGAGATGCCGCTAAGCCCAATAAGCTATCTGAAATAGGAGCGACGTAAATTGATCATATGTGATAGAATTTCGCTGAACTCTTATATTAACCAAAATATAAAATGATCTAATCGGGTCTCTGATTGCCCTATCATAGAAGTTTAGTAGTGCATTTTACTCGCCATTCCACGCGCTTTAAGATGCCGCCTAGCCCAGTATGCTATCTGAAATAGGAGCGACGTATATTGAACAAATGTGATAGAATTTCGCTGAATTCTTAAATTAACCATAATATAAAATGATCTCATCGGGACTCTGTTTGACCTACCCTAGAAGTTTAATTGTGCATTTTGCTCGCCATTTCATGCGCTTTGAGATGCCGCTTAGCCCAATACGCTATCTGAAATAGGAGCGACAGAAGTTGAACAAATGTGATAGAATTTCGCTGAATTCTTTTATTCACCATAATGTAAAATGATCTGATCGGGTCTCTGTTCGCCCTATCCTACAAGTTTAATGGTGCATTTTATTCGCCACTTCATGCGCTTTGAGATGCCGCTTAGCCGAGTTCGCTATCTGAAATAGGAGCGACGTAAATTGAACAGATGTGATAGAATTTCGCTGAATTCTTATATTAACCAAAATATAAAATGATCTAATCGGGTCTCTGATTGCCCTATCATAGAAGTTTAATAGTGCATTTTACTTGCCATTCCACGCGCTTTAAGATGCCGCCTAGCCCAGTACGCTATCTGAAATAGGAGCGACGTAAATTGAACAAATGTGATAAAATTTCCCTGAATTCTTATGTTAACCATAATATAAAATGATCTCATCGGGACTCTGTCTGATCTACCCTAGAAGGTTAATAGTGCATTTTACTCGCCATTTCATGCGCTTTGAGATGCCGCTTAGCCCAATACGCTATCTGAAATAGGAGCGACGTAAATTGAACAAATGTGATAAAATTTCCCTGAAATCTTATATTAAACAAAATATAAAATGATCTAATCGGTTCTCTGATTGCCCTATCATAGAAGTTTAATAGTGCATTTCACTCGTCATTTCATGCGCTTTAAGATGCCGCCTAGCCCAGTACGCTATCTGAAATAGGAGCGACGTAAATTGAACAAATGTGATAGAATTTTGCTGAATTCTTAAATTAACCATAATATAAAATGATCTAATCGGGTCTCTGTTTGCGTTATCCTAGAAGTTTAATAGTGCATTATACTCGCCATTTCATGCGCTTTTACATGCCGCATAGCCCAGTACGCTATCTGAAATAGGAGCGACGTAAATTGAACAAATGTGATAGAATTTCCGTGAATTCTTATATTTACCTTAATGTAAAATGATCTAATCGGGTCTCTGTTCGCCCCACCCTAGAAGCTTAATAGTGCATTTCACTCGTCATTTCATGCGCTTTGAGATGCCGCTTAGCCCAATATGCTATCTGAAATAGGAGCGACGTAAATTGAACAAATGTGATGGAATTTTGCTGAATTCTTAAATTAACCATAATAGAAAATGATCTCATCGGGACTCTGTCTGACCTACCCTAGAAGTTTAATAGTGCATTTTACTCGCCATTTCATGCGCTTTGAGATGCCGCTTAGCCCAATACGCTATCTGAAATAGGAGTGACAGAAGTTGAGCAAATGTGATAGAATTTCGCTGAATTTTTTTATTAACCATAATGTAAAATGATCTGATCGGGTCTCTGTTCGCCCTAGCCTACAAGTTTAATAGTGCATTTTATTCGCCACTTCATGCGCTTTGAGTTGCCGCTAAGCCCAATAAGCTATCTGAAATAGGAGCGACGAAAATTGAGCAAATGTGATAGAATTTCCCTGAAATCTTTTATTATACAAAATATAAAATGATCTAATCGGGTCTCTGATTGCCCTATCATAGAAGTTTAGTAGTGCATTTTACTCGCCATTCCACGCGCTTTAAGCTGTCGCCTAGACCAGTACGCTATCTAAAATAGGAGCGACGTAAGTGGAACAAATGTGATAGAATTACGCTGAACTCTTATATTAACCGTAATATAAAATGATCTAATCGGGTCTCTGATTGCCCTATCATAGAATTTTAATAGTGCATTTTACTCGCCATTCCACGCGCTTTAAGATGCCGCCTACCCCAGTACGCTATCTGAAATAGGAGCGACGTAAATTAAACAAATGTGATAGAATTTCGCTGAATTCTTTTATTAACCAAAATGTAAAATGATCTAATCGGGTCTCTGTTCGCCCTAGCCTAGAAGTTTAATAGTGCATTTCACTGGCCATTTCATGCGCTTTGAGATGAAGCTAAGCCCTATAAGCTATCTGAAATAGGAGCGACGTAAATTGAACAAATGTGATAGAATTTCGCTGAATTCTTATATTAACCAAAATATAAAATGATCTAATCGGGTCTCTGATTGCCCTATCATAGAAGTTTAGTAGTGCATTTTACTCGCCATTCCACGCGCTTTAAGATGCCGCCTAGCCCAGTATGCTATCTAAAATAGGAGCGACGTAAGTGGAACAAATGTGATAGAATTACGCTGAACTCTTATATTAACCGTAATATAAAATGATCTAATCGGGTCTCTGTTTGCCTTATCCTAGAAGTTTAGTATTGCATTTTACTCGCCATTTCATGCGCTTTGAGATGCCGCTTAGCCCAATACGCTATTTGAAATACGAGCGACGTAAATTGAACAAATGTGATAGAATTACGCTGAATTCTTATATTAACAGTAATATAAAATGATCTAATCGGGTCTCTGTTTGGCTTATCCTAGAAGTTTAATGGTGCATTTTACTTGCCATTTCATGCGCTTTGAGATGTCGCCTAGCCCAGTACGCTATCTGAAATAGGAGCGACGTAAATTGAACAAATGTGATAGAATTTCTGTGAATCCTTATATTAACCTTAATGTAAAATGATCTAATCGGGTCACTGTTCGCCCTACCATAGAAGTCTAATGGTGCATTTCACTCGCCATTTCATGCGCTTTGAGATGCCGCTTAGCCCAATACGCTATGTAAAATAGGAGCGACGTAAGTGGAACAAATGTGATAGAATTACGCTGAATTCTTATATTAACCGTAATATAAAATGATCTAATCGGGTCTCTGATTGCCCTATCATAGAATTTTAATAGTGCATGTTACTCGCCATTCCACGCGCTTTAAGATGCCGCTTAGCCGAGTTCGCTATCTGAAATAGGAGCGACGTAAATTGAACAAATGTGATAAAATTTCCCTGAAATCTTATATTAACCATAATATAATATGATCTAATCGGGTCTCTGATTGCCCTATCATAGAATTTTAATAGTGCATTTTACTCGCCATTCCACGCGCTTTAAGATGCCGCCTACCCCAGTACGCTATCTGAAATAGGAGCGACGTAAATTAAACAAATGTGATAGAATTTTGCTGAATTCGTAAATTAACCATAATATAAAATGATCTAATCGGGTCTCTTTTTGCCCTACCCTAGACGTTTCATAGTGCATTTTCCTCGCCATTTCATGCGCTTTGAGATGCCGCTTAGCCCAATACGCTATCTGAAATAGGAGCGACGTAAGTTGAACAAATGTGATAGAATTTCCCTGAAATCTTTTATTATACAAAATATAAAATGATCTAATCGGGTCTCTGATTGCCCTATCAAAGAAGTTTAGTTGTGCATTTTACTCGCCATTTCATGCGCTTTGAGATGCCGCTTAGCCCAATCCGCTATTTGAAATACGAGCGACGTAAATTGAACAAATGTGATAGAATTACGCTGCATTCTCATATTAAGCGTAATATAAAATGATCTAATCGGGTCTCTGTTTGCCTTATCCTAGAAGTTTAATAGCGCGTTTTACTCGCCACTCCACGCGCTTTAAGATGCCGCCTAGCCCAGTATGCTATCTGAAATACGAGCGACGTAAATTGAACAAATGTGATAGAATTTCGCTGAATTCTTTTATTAACCAAAATGTAAAATGATCTAATCGGGTCTCTGTTCGCCCTAGCCTAGAAGTTTAATAGTGCATTTTAGTCGCCATTTCATGCGCTTTGAGATGCCGCCTAGCCCAGTACGCTATCTGAAATAGGAGCGACGTAAATTGAACAAATGTGATAGAATTTCCGTGAATACCTATATTAACCTTAATGTAAAATGATTTAAACGGGCCTCTGTTCGCCCTACCATAGAAGTCTAATAGTGCATTTCACTCGCTATTTCATGCGCTTTGAGATGCCGCCTAGCCCAGTACGCTATCTGAAATAGGAGCGACAGAAGTTGAGCAAATGTGATAGAATTTCGCTGAATTCTTTTATTAACCATAATGTAAAATGATCTGATCGGGTCTCTGTTCGCCCTAGCCTACAAGTTTAATAGTGCATTTTATTCGCCACTTCATGCGCTTTGAGATGCCGCTAAGCCCAATAAGCTATCTGAAATAGGAGCGACGTAAATTGATCATATGTGATAGAATTTCGCTGAACTCTTATATTAACCAAAATATAAAATGATCTAATCGGGTCTCTGATTGCCCTATCATAGAAGTTTAGTAGTGCATTTTACTCGCCATTCCACGCGCTTTAAGATGCCGCCTAGCCCAGTATGCTATCTGAAATAGGAGCGACGTAAATTGAACAAATGTGATAGAATTTCGCTGAATTCTTAAATTAACCATAATATAAAATGATCTCATCGGGACTCTGTTTGACCTACCCTAGAAGTTTAATTGTGCATTTTGCTCGCCATTTCATGCGCTTTGAGATGCCGCTTAGCCCAATACGCTATCTGAAATAGGAGCGACAGAAGTTGAACAAATGTGATAGAATTTCGCTGAATTCTTTTATTCACCATAATGTAAAATGATCTGATCGGGTCTCTGTTCGCCCTATCCTACAAGTTTAATGGTGCATTTTATTCGCCACTTCATGCGCTTTGAGATGCCGCTTAGCCGAGTTCGCTATCTGAAATAGGAGCGACGTAAATTGAACAGATGTGATAGAATTTCGCTGAATTCTTATATTAACCAAAATATAAAATGATCTAATCGGGTCTCTGATTGCCCTATCATAGAAGTTTAATAGTGCATTTTACTTGCCATTCCACGCGCTTTAAGATGCCGCCTAGCCCAGTACGCTATCTGAAATAGCAGAGACGTAAGTTGAACAAATGTGATAGAATTTCGTTGAGGTCTTTTATTAACCATAATGTAAAATGATCTGATCGGGGCTCTGATCGCCATAGCCTAGAAGTTTAATAGTGCATCTAATTCGCCATTTCATGCGCTTTGAGATGCCGCTTAGCCGAGTTCGCTATCTGAAATAGGAGCGACGTAAATTGAACAAATGTGATAAAATTTCCCTGAAATCTTATATTAAACAAAATATAAAATGATCTAATCGGGTCTCTGATTGCCCTATCATAGAATTTTAATAGTGCATTTCACTCGTCATTTCATGCGCTTTGAGATGCCGCTTAGCCCAATATGCTATCTGAAATAGGAGCGACGTAAGTTGAACAAATGTGATAGAATTTCGCTGAACTTTTTTATTAACCATAATGTAAAATGATCTGATCGGGTCTCTGTTCGCCCTAGCCTACAAGTTTAATAGTGCATTTTATTCGCCACTTCATGCGCTTTGAGATGCCGCTAAGCCCAATAAGCTATCTGAAATAGGAGCGACGTAAATTGATCAAATGTGATAGAATTTCGCTGAACTCTTATATTAACCAAAATATAAAATGATCTAATCGGGTCTCTGATTGCGCTATCATAGAAATTTAATAGTGCAGTTTACTTGACATTCCACGCGCTTTAAGATGCCGCCTAGCCCAGTACGCTATCTGAAATAGGAGCGACGTAAATTGAACAAATGTGATAAAATTTCCCTGAATTCTTATGTTAACCATAATATAAAATGATCTCATCGGGACTCTGTCTGACCTACCCTAGAAGGTTAATAGTGCATTTTACTCGCCATTTCATGCGCTTTGAGATGCCGCTTAGCCCAATACGCTATCTGAAATAGGAGCGACGTAAATTGAACAAATGTGATAAAATTTCCCTGAAATCTTATATTAAACAAAATATAAAATGATCTAATCGGGTCTCTGATTGCCCTATCATAGATGTTTAATAGTGCATTTCACTCGTCATTTCATGCGCTTTAAGATGCCGCCTAGCCCAGTACGCCATCTGAAATAGGAGCGACGTAAATTGAACAAATGTGATAGAATTTTGCTGAATTCTTAAATTAACCATAATATAAAATGATCTAATCGGGTCTCTGTTTGCGTTATCCTAGAAGTTTAATAGTGCATTATACTCGCCATTTCATGCGCTTTTACATGCCGCATAGCCCAGTACGCTATCTGAAATAGGAGCGACGTAAATTGAACAAATGTGATAGAATTTCCGTGAATTCTTATATTTACCTTAATGTAAAATGATCTAATCGGGTCTCTGTTCGCCCCACCCTAGAAGCTTAATAGTGCATTTCACTCGTCATTTCATGCGCTTTGAGATGCCGCTTAGCCCAATATGCTATCTGAAATAGGAGCGACGTAAATTGAACAAATGTGATAGAATTTCCGTGAATACCTATATTAACCTTAATGTAAAATTATTTAAACGGGCCTCTGTTCGCCCTACCATAGAAGTCTAATAGTGCATTTCACTCGCTATTTCATGCGCTTTGAGATGCAGCCTAGCCCAGTACGCTATCTGAAATAGGAGCGACGTAAGTTGAACAAATGTGCTGGAATTACGCTGCATTCTTATATTAACCGTAATATAAAATGGTCTAATCGGGTCTCTGTTTGCCTTATTCTAGAAGTTTAATAGCGCGTTTTACTCGCCATTCCACGCGCTTTAAGAAGCCGCCTTGCGCAGTATGCTATCTGAAATAGGAGCGACGTAAATTGAACAAATGTGATAGAATTTCGCTGAATTCTTTTATTAACGTTAATGTAAAATGATGTGATCGGGTCTCTGATTGCCCTATCATAGAAGTTTAGTGTTGCATTTTACTCGCCATTCCACGCGCTTTAAGATGCCGCCTAGCCCAGTACGCTATCTGAAATAGGAGCGACGTAACTTGAACAAATGTGATAGAATTACGCTGCATTCTTATATTAACCGTAATATAAAATGATCTAATCGAGTATCTGTTTGCTTTATCCTAGAAGTTTAATAGTGCATTATACTCGCCATTTCATGCGCTTCGAGATGCCGCTTAGCTCAATACGCTATCTGAAATAGGAGCGACGAAAGTTGAACAAATGTGATAGAATTTCGCTGAATTATTTTATTAACCAGAATGTAAAATGATCTAATCTGGTCTCTGTTCGCCCTACCATAGAAGTCTTATAGTGCATTTCACTCGCCATTTCATGCGCTTTGAGATGCCGCTTAGCCCGATACGCTATCTGAAATAGGAGCGACCTAAATTGAACGAATGTGATAGAATTTTGCTGAATTCTTAAATTAACCATAATATAAAATGATCTAATCGGGTCTCTGCTTGCCCTAACCTAGAAGTTTAATAGTGCATTTTCCTCGTCATTTCATGCGCTTTGAGATGCCGCTTAGCCGAATACGCTATCTGGAATAGGAGCGACGTAAATTGAACAAATGTGATACTATTTCCCTGAAATCTTATATTAAACAAAATATAAAATGTTCTAATCGGGTCTCTGATTGCCCTATCATAGAAATTTAGTAGTGCATTTTACTCGCCATTCCACGCGCTTTAAGTTGCCGCCTAGTCCAGTACGCTATCTGAAATAGGAGCGACGTAAGTTGAACAAATGTGATAGAATTTTGCTGAATCCTTAAATTAACCATAATATAAAATGATCTAATCGGGTCTCTGTTTGCCTTACCGTAGAAGTTTAATAGTGCATTTTAGTCGCCATTTCATGCGCTTTGAGATCCGGCTTAGCCCAATACGCTATCTGAAATAGGAGCGACGTAAATTGAACAAATGTGATAGAATTTCCCTGAAATCTTATATTAATCAAAATATAAAATGATCTAATCGGGTCTCTGATTGCCCTATCATAGAAGATTAGTAGTGCATTTTACTCGCCATTCCACGCGCTTTAACATGCCGACTAGCCCAGTACGCTATCTGAAATAGGAGCGACGTAACTTGAGCAAATGTGATAGAATTACGCTGAATTCTTATACTAACCGTAATATAAAATGATCTAATCGGGTCTCTGTTTGCCTTATCCTAGAAGTTTAATAGCGCATTTTACTCGCCATTTCATGCGCTTTGAGATGCCTCTTAGCCCAATACGCTATCTGGAATAGGAGCGACGTAAATTGAACAAATGTGATAGAATTTCCGTGAATTCTTATATTAACCTTAATGTAAAATGATCCAATCGGGTCTCTGTTCGCTCTACCATAGAAGTCTAATAGTGCATTTCTCTCGCCATTTCATGCGCTTTGAGATGCCGCTTAGCCCAATACGCTATCTGAAATAGGAGCGACGTAAGTTGAACAAATGTGATAGAATTACGCTGAATTCATTTATTAACCATAATGTGAAATGATCTGCTCGGGTCTCTGTTCGCCCTAGCCTAGAAGTTTAATAGTGCATTTTATTCGCCATTTCGTGCGCTTTGAGATGCCGCTTAGCCCAATACGCTATCAGAAATAGGAGCGACGTAAATTGAACAAATGTGATAGAATTTCCCTGAAATCTTATATTAAACAAAATATAAAATGATCTAATCGGGTCTCTGATTGCTCTATCATAGAAGTTTAGTAGTGCATTTTACTCGCCCTTCCACGCGCTTTAAGATGCGGCCTAGGTCAGTAGGCTATCTGAAATAGGAGCGACGTAAGATGAACAAATGTGATAGAATTTCGCTGAATTCTTAAATTAACCATAATATAAAATGATCTAATCGGGTCTCTGCTTGCCCTACCCTAGAAGTTTAATAGTGCAGTTCGCTCGTCACTTCATGTGCTATGAGATGCCGCTTAGCCCAATACGCTATCTGTAATATCAGCGACGTAAATTGAACAAATGTGATAGAATTTCCCTGAAATCTTATATTAATCAAAATATAAAATGATCTAATCGGGTCTCTGATTGCCCTATCATAGAAGTTTAATAGTGCATTTTACTCGCCAATCCACGCGCTTTAAGATTCCGCCTAGCCCAGTACGCTATCTGAAATAGGAGCGACGTAAATTGAACAAATGTGATAGAATTTGGCTTAATTCTTAAATTAACCATAATATAAAACGATCTAATCGGGTCTCTGTTTGCCCTACCCTAGAAGTTTAATAGTGCATTTTACTCGCCATTTCATGCGCTTTGAGATGGCGCTTAGCCCAATACGCTATCTGAAGTAGGAGCGACGTAAATTGAACGAATGTGATAGAATTTCGCTGGATTCTTATATTAACCAAAATATAAAATGATCTAATCGGGTCTCTGATAGCCCTATCATAGAAGTTTAATAGGGCATTTTACTCGCCATTTCGATCGCTTTAAGATGCCGCCTAGCCCAGTACGCTATCTGAAATAGGAGCGACGTAAGTTGAACAAATGTGATAGAATTACGCTGAATTCTTATATTAACCGTAATATGAAATGATCTAATCGGGTCTCTGCTAGCCCTATCATAGAAGTTTAATAGTGCATTTTACCCGCCATTCCACGCGCTTTAAGATGCCGCCTAGCCTAGTACGCTATCTGAAATAGGAGCGACGTACGTTGAACAAATGTGATAGAATTACGCTGAATTCTTATATTAACCGTAATATAAAATGATCGAATCGGGTCTCTGTTTGCCTTATCCCAGAAGTTTAATAGTGCATTTTACTCGCCATTTCATGCGCATTGAGATGCCGCTTAGCCCAATACGCTATCTGAAATATCAGCGACGTAAATTGAACAAATGTGAGAGACTTTCGCTGAATTCTTATATTAACCTTAATGTAAAGTGTTCTAATCGGGTCTCTGTTCGCCCTACCCTAGAAGATTAATAGTGCATTTTACTCGCCAATCCACGCGCTTTAAGATTCCGCCTAGCCCAGTACGCTATCTGAAATAGGAGCGACGTAAATTGAACAAATGTGATAGAATTTGGCTGAATTCTTAAAGTAACCATAATATAAAATGATGTAATCGGGTCTCTGTTTGCCCTACCCTAGAAGTTTAATAGTGCATTTTACTCGCCATTTCATGCGCTTTGAGATGCCGCATTGCCCAATACGCTATCTGAAATAGGAGCGACGTAAATTGAACAAATGTGATAGAATTTCCGTGAATCCTTATATTAACCTTAATGTAAAATGATCTAATCGGGTCTCTGTTCGCCCTACCATAGAAGTCTAATGGTGCATTTCACTCGCCATTTCATGCGCTTTGAGATGCCGCTTAGCCGATTACGCTATCTGATATAGGAGCGACGTAAATTGAACAAATGTGATACTATTTCCCTGCAATCTTATATTAAACAAAATATAAAATGATCTAATCGGGTCTCTGATTGCCCTATCAGAGAAGTTTAGTAGTGCATTTTACTCGCCATTCCACGCGCTTTAAGTTGCCGCCTAGCCCAGTACGCTATCTGAAATAGGAGCGACGTAAGTTGAACAAATGTGATAGAATTTTGCTGAATTCTTAAAATAACCATAATATAAAATGATCTAATCGGGTCTCCGTTTGCCCTACCCTAGAAGTTTAATAGTGCATTTTAGTCGCCATTTCATGCGCTTTGAGATCCGGCTCAGCCCAATACGCTATCTGAAATAGGAGCGACGTAAATTGAACAAATGTGATAGAACTTCCCTGAAATCTTATATTAATCAAAATATTAAATGATCTAATCGGGTCTCTGATTGCCCTATCATAGAAGATTAGTAGTGCATTTTACTCGCCATTCCACGCGCTTTAAGATGCCGCCTAGCCCAGTACGCTATCTGAAATAGGAGCGACGTAACTTGAACAAATGTGATAGAATTACGCTGAATTCTTATATTAACCGTAATATAAAATGATCTAATCGGGTCTCTGTTTGCCTTCTCCTAGAAGTTTAATAGCGCATTTTAGTCGCCATTTCATGCGCGTTGAGATGCCGCTTAGCCCACTACGCTATCTGGAATAGGAGCGACGTAAATTGAACAAATGTGATAGAATTTCCGTGAATTCTTATATTAACCTTAATGTAAAATGATCCAATCGGGTCTCTGTTCGCCCTAGCATAGAAGTGTAATAGTGCATTTCACTCGCCATTTCATGCGCTTTGAGATGCCGCTTAGCCCAATACGCTATCTGAAATAGGAGCGACGTAAGTTGAACAAATTTGATAGAATTACGCTGAATTCTTTTATTAACCATAATGTAAAATGATCTGCTCGGGTCTCTGTTTGCCCTAGCCTAGAAGTTTAATAGTGCATTTTATTCGCCATATCATGCGCTTTGAGATGCCGCTTAGCCCAATACGCTATCTGAAATTGGAGCGACGTAAATTGAACAAATGTGATAGAATTTCGCTGAATTCTTAAATTAACCATAATATAAAATGATCCAATCGGGTCTCTGTTCGCCCTACCATAGAAGTCTAATAGTGCATTTCACTCGTCATTTCATGCGCTTTGAGATGCCGCTAAGCCCAATAAGCTATCTGTAATAGGAGCGACGTAAATTTTACAAATGTGATAGAATTTCGTTGAATTCTTATATTAACCAAAATATAAAATGATCTAATCGGGTCTCTGATTGCCCTATCATAGAAGTTTAATAGTGCATTTTACTCGCCATTCCACGCGCTTTAAGATGCCGCTTAGCCCAATACGATATCTGAAATAGGAGCGACGTAAATTGAACGAATGTGATAGAATTTCCCTGAATTCTTATATTAACCAAAATATAAAATAATCTAATCGGGTATCTGATTGCCCTATCATAGAAGTTTAATAGTGCATTTTACTCGCCATTTCACGCGCTCTAAGATGCCGCCTAGCCCAGTACGCTATCTGAAATAGGAGCGACGTAAATTGAACAAATGCGATAGAATTACGCTCAATTATTATATTAACCGTAATATAAAATGAACTAATCGGGTCTCTGTTTGCACTAACCTAGAAGTTTAATAGTGCATTCTACTCGCCATTTCATGCGCTTTGAGATGCCGCTTAGCCCAATACGCTATCTGAAATATGAGCGACGTAAATTGAACAAATGTGATAGAATTTCCCTGAAATCTTATATTAAACAAAATATAAAATGATCTAATCGGGTCTGTGAATGCCCTATCATAGAAGCTTTATAGTGCATTATACTCGCCATTCCACGCGGTTTAAGATGCCGGCCAGCCCAGTACGCTATCTGAAATAGGAGCGACGTAATTTGAAGAAATGTGATAGAATTACGCTGAATTCTTATATTAACCGTAATATAAAATGAACTAATCGGGTCTCCGTTTGCCTTATCCTAGAAGTTTAATAGCGCATTTTACGCGCCATTTCATGCGCTTTGAGATGCCGCATAGCCCAATACGCTATCTGAAATAGGAGCGACGTAAATTGAACAAATGTGATAGAATTTCCGTGAATCCTTATATTAACCTTAATGTAAAATGATCTAATCTGGTCTCTGTTCGCCCTACCATAGAAGTCTAATGGTGCATTTCACTCGCCATTTCATGCGCTTTGAGATGCCGCTTAGCCGAATACGCTATCTGATATAGGAGCGCCGCAAGTTGAACAAATGTGATAGAATTTTGCTGAATTCTTAAATTAACCATAATATAAAATGATCTAATCGGGTCTCTGTTTGCCCTACCCCAGACGTTTAACAGTGCATTTTAGTCGCCATTTCATGCGCTTTGAGATCCGGCTTAGCCCAATACGCTATCTGAAATAGGAGCGACGTAAATTGAACAAATGTGATAGAATTTCCCTGAAACCTTATATTAATCAAAATATAAAATGATCTAATCGGGTCTCTGATTGCCCTATCATAGAAGATTAGTAGTGCATTTTACTAGCCATTCCACGCGCTTTAAGATGCCGCCTATCCCAGTACGCTATCTGAAATAGGAGCGACGTAACTTGAACAAATGTGATAGAATTACGCTGAATTCTTATATTAACCGTAATATAAAATGATCTAATCGGGTCTCTGTTTGCCTTATCCTAGAAGTTTAATAGCGCATTTTACTCGCCATTTCATGCGCTTTGAGATGCCGCTTAGCACAATACGCTATCTGTAATAGGAGCGACGTAAATTGAACAAATGTGATAGAATTTCGCTGAATTCTTATATTAACCAAAATATAAAATGATCTAATCGGGTCTCTGTTTGCCCTACCCTAGAAGTTTAATCGTGCATTTTACACGCCATTTCATGCGCTTTGAGATGCCTCTTAGCCCAATACGCTATCTGAAATAGGAGCGACGTAAATTGAACAAATGTGATAGAATTTCGCTGAATTCTTAAATTAACCATGATATAAAATGATCTAATCGGGTCCCTGTTTGCCCTACCCTAGTAGTTTAATTGTGCATTTTACTCGCCATTTCATGCGCTTTGAGATGCCGCTTAGCCCAATACGCTATCTGAAATATGAGCGACGCAAATTGAACAAATGTGATAGAATTTCGCTGAATTCTTATATTAACCATAATATAAAATGATCTAATCGGGTCTCTGTTTGCTCTACCCTAGAAGTTTAATAGTGCATTTTACTCGCAATTTCATGCGCTCTGAGGTGCCGCTTAACCCAATACGCTATCTGCAATAGGAGCGACGTAAATTGAACAAATGTGATAGAATTACGCTGCATGCTTATATTAACCGTAATATAAAATGATCGAATCGGGTATCTGTTTGCCTTATCCTAGAAGTTTAATAGTGCATTATACTCTCCATTTCATGCGCTTTGAGATGCCGCTTAGCCGAATACGCTATCTGAAATACGAGCGACGAAAGTTGAACAAATGTGATAGAATTTTGCTGAATTCTTAAAATAACCATAATATAAAATGATCTAATCGGGTCTCTGTTTGCCCTACCCCAGAAGTTTAACAGTGCATTTTAGTCGCCATTTCATGCGCTTTGAGATCCGGCTTAGCCCAATACGCTATCTGAAATAGGAGCGACGTAAATTGAACAAATGTGATAGAATTTCCCTGAAACCTTATATTAATCAAAATATAAAATGATCTAATCGGGTCTCTGATTGCCCTATCATAGAAGATTAGTAGTGCATTTTACTCGCCATTCCACGCGCTTTAAGATGCCGCCTATCCCAGTACGCTATCTGAAATAGGAGCGACGTAACTTGAACAAATGTGATAGAATTACGCTGAATTCTTATATTAACCGTAATATAAAATGATCTAATCGGGTCTCTGTTTGCCTTATCCTAGAAGTTTAATAGCGCATTTTACTCGCCATTTCATGCGCTTTGAGATGCCGCTTAGCCCAATACGCTATCTGGAATAGGAGCGACGTAAATTGATCAAATGTGATAGAATTTCCGTGAATTCTTATATTAACCTTAATGTAAAATGATCCAATCTGGTCTCTGTTCGCCCTACCATAGAAGTCTAATAGTGCATTTCACTCGCCATTTCATGCGCTTTGAGATGCCGCTTAGCCCAATACGCTATCTGAAATTGGAGCGACGTAAATTGAACAAATGTGATAGAATTTCGCTGAATTCTTAAATTAACCATAATATAAAATGATCTAATCGGGTCTCTGCTTGCCCTACCCTAGAAGTTTAATAGTGCATTCTACTCGCCATTCCACCCGCTTTAAGATGCCGCCTAGCCCAGTACGCTATCTGAAATAGGAGCATCGTAAATTGAACAAATGTGATAGAATTTTGCTGAATTCTTAAATTAACCATAATATAAAATGATCTAATCGGGTCTCTGTTTGCCCTACCCTAGAAGTTTAATAGTGCATTTTACTCGACATTTCTTGCGCTTTGAGATGCCGCTTAGTCCAATACGCTATCTGAAATATCAGCGACGTAAATTGAACAAATGTGAGAGAATTTCGCTGAATTATTATATTAACCAAAATATAAAATAATCTAATCGTGTCTCTGATTTCCCTATCATACATGTTTAGTAGTGCATTTGACTCGCCATTTCATGCGCTTTGAGATGCCGCTTATCCCAATACGCTATCTGAAATAGGAGCGACGTAAATTGAACAAATATGATAGAGTTTCGCTGAATTCTTAAATTAACCATAATATAAAATGATCTTATCCGGTCTCTGTTTGCCCTACCCTAGAAGTTTAATAGTGCATTTCACTCGTCATTTCATGCGCTTTGAGATGCCGCTTAGCCCAATACGCTATCTGAAATAGCAGCGACGTAAGTTGAACAAATGTCACAGAATTACGCTGAATTCTTATATTAACCGTAATATAAAATGATCTAATCGTGTCTCTGTATGCCTTATCCTAGAAGTTTAATAGTGCATTTTACTCGCCATTTCTTGCGCTTTGAGATGACGCTTAACACAAGTCGCTATCTGAAATAGGAGCGATGTAAATTGAACAAATGTGATAGAATTTCGCTGAATTCTTATATTAACCTTAATGTAAAATGATCTAATCGGGTCTTTGTTCGCCCTACCCTTGAAGTTTAATGGTGCATTTCACTCGTCATTTCATGCGCTTTGAGATGCCGCTTAGCACAATAAGCTATCTGAAATAGGAGCGACGTAAATTGAACAAATGTGATAGAATTTCGCTGAATTCTTATATTAACCAAAATATAAAATGATCTAATCGGGTCTCTGATTGCCCTATCATAGAAGTTTAATAGTGCATTTTACTCGCCATTCCTCGCGCTTTAAGATGCCGCCTATTCGGTTACGCTATCTGAAATAGGAGCGACGTAAATTGAAGAAATGTGATAGAATTTTTCTGAATTCTTAAATTAACCATAATATGAAATGACCTAATCGGGTCTCTGTTTGCTCTACCCTAGAAGTTTAATAGTGCATTTTACTCGCAATTTCATGCGCTCTGAGGTGCCGCTTAACCCAATACGCTATCTGCAATAGGAGCGACGTAAATTGAACAAATGTGATAGAATTACGCTGCATGCTTATATTAACCGTAATATAAAATGATCGAATCGGGTATCTGTTTGCCTTATCCTAGAAGTTTAATAGTGCATTATACTCTCCATTTCATGCGCTTTGAGATGCCGCTTAGCCGAATACGCTATCTGAAATACGAGCGACGAAAGTTGAACAAATGTGATAGAATTTTGCTGAATTCTTAAAATAACCATAATATAAAATGATCTAATCGGGTCTCTGTTTGCCCTACCCCAGAAGTTTAACAGTGCATTTTAGTCGCCATTTCATGCGCTTTGAGATCCGGCTTAGCCCAATACGCTATCTGAAATAGGAGCGACGTAAATTGAACAAATGTGATAGAATTTCCCTGAAACCTTATATTAATCAAAATATAAAATGATCTAATCGGGTCTCTGATTGCCCTATCATAGAAGATTAGTAGTGCATTTTACTCGCCATTCCACGCGCTTTAAGATGCCGCCTATCCCAGTACGCTATCTGAAATAGGAGCGACGTAACTTGAACAAATGTGATAGAATTACGCTGAATTCTTATATTAACCGTAATATAAAATGATCTAATCGGGTCTCTGTTTGCCTTATCCTAGAAGTTTAATAGCGCATTTTACTCGCCATTTCATGCGCTTTGAGATGCCGCTTAGCCCAATACGCTATCTGGAATAGGAGCGACGTAAATTGATCAAATGTGATAGAATTTCCGTGAATTCTTATATTAACCTTAATGTAAAATGATCCAATCTGGTCTCTGTTCGCCCTACCATAGAAGTCTAATAGTGCATTTCACTCGCCATTTCATGCGCTTTGAGATGCCGCTTAGCCCAATACGCTATCTGAAATTGGAGCGACGTAAATTGAACAAATGTGATAGAATTTCGCTGAATTCTTAAATTAACCATAATATAAAATGATCTAATCGGGTCCCTGTTTGCCCTACCCTAGAAGTTTAATAGTGCATTCTACTCGCCATTCCACCCGCTTTAAGATGCCGCCTAGCCCAGTACGCTATCTGAAATAGGAGCATCGTAAATTGAACAAATGTGATAGAATTTTGCTGAATTCTTAAATTAACCATAATATAAAATGATCTAATCGGGTCTCTGTTTGCCCTACCCTAGAAGTTTAATAGTGCATTTTACTCGACATTTCTTGCGCTTTGAGATGCCGCTTAGTCCAATACGCTATCTGAAATATCAGCGACGTAAATTGAACAAATGTGAGAGAATTTCGCTGAATTATTATATTAACCAAAATATAAAATAATCTAATCGTGTCTCTGATTTCCCTATCATACAAGTTTAGTAGTGCATTTGACTCGCCATTTCATGCGCTTTGAGATGCCGCTTATCCCAATACGCTATCTGAAATAGGAGCGACGTAAATTGAACAAATATGATAGAGTTTCGCTGAATTCTTAAATTAACCATAATATAAAATGATCTTATCCGGTCTCTGTTTGCCCTACCCTAGAAGTTTAATAGTGCATTTCACTCGTCATTTCATGCGCTTTGAGATGCCGCTTAGCCCAATACGCTATCTGAAATAGCAGCGACGTAAGTTGAACAAATGTCACAGAATTACGCTGAATTCTTATATTAACCGTAATATAAAATGATCTAATCGTGTCTCTGTATGCCTTATCCTAGAAGTTTAATAGTGCATTTTACTCGCCATTTCTTGCGCTTTGAGATGACGCTTAACACAAGTCGCTATCTGAAATAGGAGCGATGTAAATTGAACAAATGTGATAGAATTTCGCTGAATTCTTATATTAACCTTAATGTAAAATGATCTAATCGGGTCTTTGTTCGCCCTACCCTTGAAGTTTAATGGTGCATTTCACTCGTCATTTCATGCGCTTTGAGATGCCGCTTAGCACAATAAGCTATCTGAAATAGGAGCGACGTAAATTGAACAAATGTGATAGAATTTCGCTGAATTCTTATATTAACCAAAATATAAAATGATCTAATCGGGTCTCTGATTGCCCTATCATAGAAGTTTAATAGTGCATTTTACTCGCCATTCCTCGCGCTTTAAGATGCCGCCTATTCGGTTACGCTATCTGAAATAGGAGCGACGTAAATTGAAGAAATGTGATAGAATTTTTCTGAATTCTTAAATTAACCATAATATGAAATGACCTAATCGGGTCTCTGTTTGCCCTACCCTAGAAGTTTAATAGTGCATTTTACTCGCCATTTCTTGCGCTTTGAGATGCCGCTTAGCCCAATACGCTATCTGAAATATCAGCGACGTAAATTGAAGAAATGTGATAGAATTACGCTGAATTCTTATATTAACCGTAATATAAAATGAACTAATCGGGTCTCCGTTTGCCTTATCCTAGAAGTTTAATAGCGCATTTTACGCGCCATTTCATGCGCTTTGAGATGCCGCATAGCCCAATACGCTATCTGAAATAGGAGCGACGTAAATTGAACAAATGTGATAGAATTTCCGTGAATCCTTATATTAACCTTAATGTAAAATGATCTAATCTGGTCTCTGTTCGCCCTACCATAGAAGTCTAATGGTGCATTTCACTCGCCATTTCATGCGCTTTGAGATGCCGCTTAGCCGAATACGCTATCTGATATAGGAGCGACGCAAGTTGAACAAATGTGATAGAATTTTGCTGAATTCTTAAATTAACCATAATATAAAATGATCTAATCGGGTCTCTGTTTGCCCTACCCCAGACGTTTAACAGTGCATTTTAGTCGCCATTTCATGCGCTTTGAGATCCGGCTTAGCCCAATACGCTATCTGAAATAGGAGCGACGTAAATTGAACAAATGTGATAGAATTTCCCTGAAACCTTATATTAATCAAAATATAAAATGATCTAATCGGGTCTCTGATTGCCCTATCATAGAAGATTAGTAGTGCATTTTACTCGCCATTCCACGCGCTTTAAGATGCCGCCTATCCCAGTACGCTATCTGAAATAGGAGCGACGTAACTTGAACAAATGTGATAGAATTACGCTGAATTCTTATATTAACCGTAATATAAAATGATCTAATCGGGTCTCTGTTTGCCTTATCCTAGAAGTTTAATAGCGCATTTTACTCGCCATTTCATGCGCTTTGAGATGCCGCTTAGCACAATACGCTATCTGTAATAGGAGCGACGTAAATTGAACAAATGTGATAGAATTTCGCTGAATTCTTATATTAACCAAAATATAAAATGATCTAATCGGGTCTCTGTTTGCCCTACCCTAGAAGTTTAATCGTGCATTTTACACGCCATTTCATGCGCTTTGAGATGCCTCTTAGCCCAATACGCTATCTGAAATAGGAGCGACGTAAATTGAACAAATGTGATAGAATTTCGCTGAATTCTTAAATTAACCATGATATAAAATGATCTAATCGGGTCCCTGTTTGCCCTACCCTAGTAGTTTAATTGTGCATTTTACTCGCCATTTCATGCGCTTTGAGATGCCGCTTAGCCCAATACGCTATCTGAAATATGAGCGACGCAAATTGAACAAATGTGATAGAATTTCGCTGAATTCTTATATTAACCATAATATAAAATGATCTAATCGGGTCTCTGTTTGCTCTACCCTAGAAGTTTAATAGTTCATTTTACTCGCAATTTCATGCGCTCTGAGGTGCCGCTTAACCCAATACGCTATCTGCAATAGGAGCGACGTAAATTGAACAAATGTGATAGAATTACGCTGCATGCTTATATTAACCGTAATATAAAATGATCGAATCGGGTATCTGTTTGCCTTATCCTAGAAGTTTAATAGTGCATTATACTCTCCATTTCATGCGCTTTGAGATGCCGCTTAGCCGAATACGCTATCTGAAATACGAGCGACGAAAGTTGAACAAATGTGATAGAATTTTGCTGAATTCTTAAA
Organism: Macropis europaea; assembly: GCA_916610135.2. NCBI lineage: Eukaryota > Metazoa > Arthropoda > Insecta > Hymenoptera > Melittidae > Macropis > Macropis europaea. The sequence continues at coordinate 49,578 of CAKAJE020000065.1, read as the reverse complement.
ATAACCATAATATAAAATGATCTAATCGGGTCTCTGTTTGCCCTACCCCAGAAGTTTAACAGTGCATTTTAGTCGCCATTTCATGCGCTTTGAGATCCGGCTTAGCCCAATACGCTATCTGAAATAGGAGCGACGTAAATTGAACAAATGTGATAGAATTTCCCTGAAACCTTATATTAATCAAAATATAAAATGATCTAATGGGGTCTCTGTTTGCCCTACCCTAGAAGTTTAATAGTGCATTTTACTCGCCATTTCTTGCGCTTTGATATGCCGCTTAGCCCAATACGCTATCTGAAATAGAAGCGACGTAAATTGAACAAATGTGATAGAATTTCGCTGAATTCTTATATTAACCTTAATATAAAATGGTCTAATCGGGTCTCTGATTGCCCTATCATAGAAGTTTAAGAGTGCATTTTGCTCGCCATTCCACGCGCTTTAAGATGCCGCCTAGCCCAGTACGCTATCTGAAATAGGAGCGACGCAAGTTGAACAAATGTGATAGAATAACGCTGAATTCTTATATCAACCGTAACATAAAATGGTCTAATCGGGTCTCCGTTTGCCTTATCCTAGAGGTTTAATAGTGCATTTTACTCGCCATTTCATGCGCATTGAGATGCCGCTTAGCCCAATACGCTATTTGAAATAGCAGCGATGTAAATTGAACAAATGTGATAGAATTTCGCTGAATTCATAAATTAACCATAATATGAAATGACCTAATCGGGTCTCTGTTCGCCCTACCCAAGAAGTTTAATAGTGCATTTCTCTCGTCGTTTCATGCGCTGTGAGATGTCGCTTAGCCCAATACGCTATCTGAAATAGGAGCGACGTAAATTGAACAAACGTGATAGAATATCCCTGAAATCTTATATTATACAATACATAAAATGATCTAAACGTGACTCTGATTGCCCTACCATAGAAGTTTAGTAGTGCATTTTACTCGCCCTTCCACGCGCTTTAAGATGCCGCCTAGCCCAGTACACTATCTGAAATAGGAACGACGTATGTTGAACAAATGTGATAGAATTTCGCTGAATTCTTATATTAACCAAAATATAAAATGTTCTAATCGGGTCTCTGATTGCCCTGTCATAGAAGTTTAATAGTGCATTTTACTCGCCCTTCCACGCGCTTTAAGATGCCGCCTAGCCCAGTACGCTATCTGAAACTGGAACGACGTAAATTGAACAAATGTGATAGAATTTCGCTGAATTATTAAATTAACCATAATATAAAATGATCTAATCGGGTCTCTGTTTGCCCTATCATAGAAGTTTAATAGTGCATTTCACTCGTCATTTCATGCGCTTTGAGATGCCGCCTAGCCCAGTACGCTATCTGAAATAAGAGCGACGTAAATTGAACAAATGTGATAGAATTACGCTGAATTCTTATTTTAACCGTAATATAAAATGATCTTATCGGGTCTCTGTTTGCCCTACCCTAGAAGTTTAATAGTGCATTTTACTCGCCATTTCTTGCGCCTTGACATGCCGCTTATCCCAATACGCTATCTGAAATTGGAGCGACGTAAATTGAACAGATGTGATAGAATTTCCCTGAATTCTTATATTAACCTTAATGTAAAATGATCTAATCGGGTCTCTGTTTTCCTTACCCTAGAAGTTTAATAGTGCATTTTACTCGCCATTTCATGCGCTTTGAGATACCGCTTATCCCAATACGCTATCTGAAATAGGAGCGACGTAAATTGAACAGATGTGATAGAATTTCGCTGAATGCTTATATTAATCTTAATGTAAAATGATCTAATCGGGTCTTTGTTCGCCCTACCCTAGAAGTTTAATAGTGCATTTCACTCGTCATTTCATGCGCATTGAGATGCCGCCTAGCCCAATACGCTATCTGAAATATCAGCGACGTAAATTGAACAAATGTGATAGAATTTCGCTGAATCGTTATATTAACCAAAATATAAAATGATCTAATCGGGTCTCTGTTTGCCTTACCCTAGAAGTTTAATAGCCCATTTTACTCGCCATTTCATGCGATTTGAGATGCTGCTTATCCCAATACGCTATCTGAAATAAGAGCGACGTAAATTGAACAAATGTGATAGAATTTCGCTGAATTCTTAAATTAACCATAATATAAAATGATCTAATCGGGTCTCTGTTTGCCCTACCCTAGAAGTTTAATAGTGCATTTTACTCGTCATTTCATGCGATTTGACATGCCGCTCAGCCCAATACGCTATCTGAAATCGGAGCGACGTAAATTGAACAAATGTGATAGAATTTCAGTGAATTCATTTATGAACCATAATGTAAAATGATCTAATCGGGTCTCTGTTTGCCCTACCCTAGAAGTTTAATAGTGCATTTTACTCGCCATTTCTTGCGCTTTGAGATGCCGCTTAGCCCAATACGCTATCTGAAATATCAGCGACGTTAATTTGAACAAATGTGATAGAATTTCGCTGAATCGTTATATTAACCAAAATATAAAATGATCTAATCGGGTCTCTGATTGCCCTATCATAGAAGTTTAATAGTGCATTTCTCTCGTCATTTCATGCGCTTTGAGATGCCGCTTATCCCAATACGCTATCTGAAATAGGAGCGACGTAAATTGAACAGATGTGATAGAATTTCGCTGAATTCTTATATTAACCAAAATATAAAATGATCTAATCGGGTCTCTGATTGCCCTATCATAGAGGTTTAACAGTGCATTTTACTCGCCATTCCACGCGTTTTAAGATGCCGCCTAGCCCAGTACGCTATCTGAAATAGGAACGACGTAAATTGAAAAAATGTGATAGAAACTTGCTGAATTCTTAAATTAACCATAATATAAAATGATCTAATCGGGTCTCTGTTTGCCCTACCCTAGAAGTTTAACAGTGCATTTTACTCGCCATTTCTTACGCTTTGAGATGCCGCTTAGCCCAATTCGCTATCTGAAATAGGAGCGACGTAAATTGGACAAATGTGATAGAATTTCGCTGAATTCTAATATTAACCGTAATATAACATGATCTAATCGGGTCTTTGTTTGCCTTATCCTAGAAGTTTAATAGTGCATTTTACTCGCTATTTCATGCGCATTGAGATGCCGCTTAGCGCAATACGCTATCTGAAATATCAGCGACGTAAATTGAACAAATGTGATAGAATTTCGCTGAATGCTTATATTAATCTTAATGTAAAATGATCTAATCGGGTCTTTGTTCGCCCTACCCTAGAAGTTTAATAGTGCATTTCACTCGTCATTTCATGCGCATTGAGATGCCGCCTAGCCCAATACGCTATCTGAAATATCAGCGACGTAAATTGAACAAATGTGATAGAATTTCGCTGAATCGTTATATTAACCAAAATATAAAATGATCTAATCGGGTCTCTGTTTGCCTTACCCTAGAAGTTTAATAGCCCATTTAACTCGCCATTTCATGCGATTTGAGATGCTGCTTATCCCAATACGCTATCTGAAATAAGAGCGACGTAAATTGAACAAATGTGATAGAATTTCGCTGAATTCTTAAATTAACTATAATATAAAATGATCTAATCGGGTCACTGATTGCCCTACCCTAGAAGTTTAATAGTGCATTTTACTCGTCATTTCATGCGATTTGACATGCCGCTCAGCCCAATACGCTATCTGAAATAGGAGCGACGTAAATTGAACGAATGTGATAGAATTTCAGTGAATTCATTTATGTACCATAATGTAAAATGATCTAATCGGGTCTCTGTTTGCCCTAACCTCGAAGTTTAATAGTGCATTTTACTCGCCATTTCTTGCGCTTTCAGATGCCGCTTAGCCCAATACGCTATCTGAAATATCACCGACGTAAATTGAACAAATGTGATAGAATTTCGCTGAATTCTTATATTAACCAAAATATAAAATGTCCTAATCGGGTCTCTGATTGCCCTATCATAGAAGTTTAATAGTGCATTGTACTCGCCATTCCACGCGCTTTAAGATGCCGTATAGCCCAGTACGCTATCTGATATAGGAGCTACGTAAGTTGAACAAATGTCACAGAATTACGCTGAATTCTTATATTAACCGTAATATAAAGTGATATAATCGGGTCTCTCTTTGCCTTATCCTAGAAGTTTAATAGTGCATTTTACTCGCCATTTCATGCGCTTTGAGATGCCGCTTAGCCCAATACGCTATCTGAAATAGGAGCGACGTAAATTGAACAAATGTGATAGAATTTCGCTGACTTCTTATATTAACCAAAATATAAAATGATCTAATCCGGTCTCTGTTTGCCCTACCCTAGAAGTTTAATAGTGCATTTTACTCGCCATTTCTTACGCTTTGAGATGCCGCTTAGCCCAATTCGCTATCTGAAATAGGAGCGACGTAAATTGGACAAATGTGATAGAATTTCGCTGAATTCTTATATTAACCGTAATATAACATGATCTAATCGGGTCTCTGTTTGCCTTATCCTAGAAGTTTAATAGTGCATTTTACTCGCTATTTCATGCGCATTGAGATGCCGCTTAGCCCAATACGCTATCTGAAATATCAGCGACGTAAATTGAACAAATGTGATAGAATTTCAGTGAATTCATTTATGTACCATAATGTAAAATGATCTAATCGGGTCTCTGTTTGCCCTAACCTCGAAGTTTAATAGTGCATTTTACTCGCCATTTCTTGCGCTTTGAGATGCCGCTTAGCCCAATACGCTATCTGAAATATCAGCGACGTAAATTGAACAAATGTGATAGACTTTCGCTGAATTCTTATATTAACCAAAATATAAAAGGTTCTAATCGGGTCTCTGATTGCCCTATCATAGAAGTTTAATAGTGCATTGTACTCGCCATTCCACGCGCTTTAAGATGCCGTCTAGCCCAGTACGCTATCTGAAATAGGAGCTACGTAAGTTGAACAAATGTCACAGAATTACGCTGAATTCTTATATTAACCGTAATATAAAATGATATAATCGGGTCTCTCTTTGCCTTATCCTAGAAGTTTAATAGTGCATTTTACTCGCCATTTCATGCGCTTTGAGATGCCGCTTAGCCCAATACGCTATCTGAAATAGGAGCGACGTAAATTGAACAAATGTGATAGAATTTCGCTGCCTTCTTATATTAACCAAAATATAAAATGATCTAATCCGGTCTCTGTTTGCCCTACCCTAGAAGTTTAATAGTGCATTTTACTCGCCATTTCTTACGCTTTGAGATACCGCTTAGCCCAATTCGCTATCTGAAATAGGAGCGACGTAAATTGGACAAATGTGATAGAATTTCGCTGAATTCTTATATTAACCGTAATATAACATGATCTAATCGGGTCTCTGTTTGCCTTATCCTAGAAGCTTAATAGTGCATTTTACTCGCTATTTCATGCGCATTCAGATGCCGCTTAGCCCAATACGCTATCTGAAATATCAGCGACGTAAATTGAACAAATGTGATAGAATTTCGCTGAATGCTTATATTAATCTTAATGTAAAATGATCTAATCGGGTCTTCGTTCGCCCTACCCTAGAAGTTTAATAGTGCATTTCACTCGTCATTTCATGCGCATTGAGATGCCGCCTAGCCCAATACGCTATCTGAAATATCAGCGACGTAAATTGAACAAATGTGATAGAATTTCGCTGAATCGTTATATTAACCAAAATATAAAATGATCTAATCGGGTCTCTGTTTGCCTTACCCTAGAAGTTTAATAGTGCATTTTACTCGCCATTTCATGCGATTTTAGATGCTGCTTATCCCAATACGCTATCTGAAATAAGAGCGACGTAAATTGAACAAATGTGATAGAATTTCGCTGAATTCATAAATTAACCATAATATAAAATGTTCTAATCGGGTCTCTGATTGCCCTATCATAGAAGTTTAATAGTGCATTGTACTCGCCATTCCACGCGCTTTAAGATGCCGTCTAGCCCAGTACGCTATCTGAAATAGGAGCTACGTAAGTTGAACAAATGTCACTGAATTACGCTGAATTCTTATATTAACCGTAATATAAAATGATCTAATCGGGTCTCTGTTTGCCTTATCCTAGAAGTTTAATAGTGCATTCTACTCGTCATATCATGCGCTTTGAGATGCCGCTTAGCCCAATACGCTATCTGACATAGGAGCGACGTAAATTGAACAAATGTGATAGAATTTCGCTGAATTCTTATATTAACCAAAATATAAAATGATCTAATCGGGTCTCTGATTGCCCTATCATAGAAGTTTAATAGTGCATTTTACTCGCGATTCCACGCGCTTTAAGTTGCCGCCTAGCCGAGTACGCTATCTGACATAGGAGCTACGTAAGTTGAACAAATGTCACTGAATTACGCTGAATTCTTATATTAACTGTAATATAAAATGATCTAATCGGGTCTCTGTTTGCCTTATCCTAGAAGTTTAATAGTGCATTCTACTCGTCATATCATGCGCTTTGAGATGCCGCTTAGCCCAATACGCTATCTGACATAGGAGCTACGTAAGTTGAACAAATGTCACTGAATTACGCTGAATTCTTATATTAACCATAATATAAAATGATCTAATCGAGTCTCTGTCTGCCCTACCCTAGAAGTTTAATAGTGCATTTTACTCGCCATTCCACGCGCTTTAAGATGCCGCCTAGCCCAGTACGCCATCTGCAATAGGAGCGACGTAAATTGAACAAATGTGATAGAATTTAGCTGAATTCTTAAATTAACCATAATATGAAATGATCTAATCGGGTCTCTGTGTGCCCTACCCTAGAATTTTAATAGTGCATTTTACTGGCCATTTCTTGCGCTTTGAGATGCCGCTTAGCCCAATACGCTATCTGAAATAGGAGCGACGTAAATTGAACAAATGTGATAGAATTTCCCTGAAATGTTATAGTAAACAAAATATAAAATGATCTAACCGAGTCTCTGATTGCCCTACCATAGAAGTTTAATAGTGCATTTTACTCGCCATTCCGCGCGCTTTAAGATGCCGCTTAGCCCAATACGCTATCTGAAATAGGAGCGACGTAAATTGAACAAATGTGATAGAATTTCCCTGAAATCTTATATAACCGTAATATAAAATGATCTAATCGGCACTCTGTTTGCATTACCCTAGAAGTTTAAGAGTGCATTTTGCTCGCCATTCCACGCGCTTTAAGATGCCGCCTAGCACAGTACGCTATCTGAAATAGGAGCGACGCAAGTTGAACAAATGTGATAGAATAACGCTGAATTCTTATATCAACCGTAACATAAAATGGTCTAATCGGGTCTCCGTTTGCCTTATCCTAGAGGTTTAATAGTGCATTTTACTCGCCATTTCATGCGCATTGAGATGCCGCTTAGCCCAATACGCTATTTGAAATAGGAGCGATGTAAATTGAACAAATGTGATAGAATTTCGCTGAATTCTTATATTAACCGTAATATAACATGATCTAATCGGGGCTCTGTTTGCCTTATCATAGAAGTTTAATAGTGCATTTTGCTGGCCATTCCACGCGATTTAAGATGCCGCCTATCCGAGTAAGCTATCTGAAATAGGAACAACGTAAATTGAACAATTGTGATAGAATTTCCCTGAGTTCTTATATTAACCTTAATGTAAAATGACCTAATAGGGTCTCTGTTCGCCCTACCCTAGAAGTTTAATAGTGCATTTCACTCGTCATTTCATGCGCTTCCAGATGCCGCTTACCCCAATACGCTATCTGAAATAGGAGCGACGTAAATTGAACAAATGTGATAGAATTTCGCTGAATTCTTAAATTAACTATAATATAAAATTATCTAATCGCGTCTCTGTTTGCCCTACCCTAGAAGTTTAATAGTGCATTTCACTCGTCATTTCATGCGCTTTGAGATGCCGCTTTGCCCAATAAGCTATCTGAAATAGGAGCGACGTAAATTGAACAAATGTGATAGTATTTCGCTGAATTCTTATATTAACCAAAATATAAAATGACCTAATCGGGTCTCTGATTGCCCTATCATAGAAGGTTAACAGTGCATTTTACTCGTCATTCCACGCGCGTTAAGATGCCGCCTAGCCCAGTAGGCTATCTGAAACTGGAACGAGGTAAATTGAACAAATGTGATAGAATTTCGCTGAATTCTTAAATTAACCTTAATATGAAATGATCTAATCGGGGCTCTGTTTGCCTTACCCTAGAAGTTTAATAGTGCATTTTACTCGCCATTTCATGCGATTTGAGATGCTGCTTAGCCCAATACGCTATCTGAAATAAGAGCGACGTAAATTGAACAAATGTGATAGAATTTCGCTGAATTATTAAATTAACCATAATATAAAATGATCTAATCGGGTCTCTGTTTGCCCTATCATAGAAGTTTAATAGTGCATTTCACTCGTCATTTCATGCGCTTTAAGATACCGCCTAGCCCAGTACGCTATCTGAAATAGGAGCGACGTAAGTTGAACAAATGTGATAGAATTTCGCTGAATTCTTAAATTAACCTTAATATAAAATGATCTAATCGGGTCTCTGTTTGCCTTACCCTAGAAGTTTAATAGTGCATTTTACTCGCCATTTCATGCGATTTGAGAAGCTGCTTAGCCCAATACGCTATCTGAAATAAGAGCGACGTAAATTGAACAAATGTGATAGAATTTCGCTGAATTATTAAATTAACCATAATATAAAATGATCTAATCGGGTCTCAGTTTGCCCTATCATAGAAGTTTAATAGTGCATTTCACTCGTCATTTCATGCGCTTTGAGATGCCGCCTAGCCCAGTACGCTATCTGAAATAGGAGCGACGTAAGTTGAACAAATGTGATAGAATTACGCTGAATTCTTATATTAACCGTAATATAAAATGATCTTATCGGGTCTCTGTTTGCCCTACCCTAGAAGTTTAATAGTGCATTTTACTCGCCATTTCTTGCGCTTTGAGATGCCGCTTAGCTCAATACGCTATCTGAAATAGGAGCGACGTAAATTGAACAAATGTGATAGAATTTCGCTGAATTCTTATATTAACCAAAATATGAAATGATCTAAACGGCTCTCTGATTGCCCTATCATAGGAGTTTAGTAGTGCATTTTACTCGCCCTTCCACGCGCTTTAAGATGCCGCCTAGCCCAGTACGCTATCAGAAATAGGAACGACGTAAGTTGAACAAATGTGATAGAATTACGCTGAATTCTTTTATTAACCGTAATATAAAATGATCTAATCGGGTCTCTGTTTTCCTTACCCTAGAAGTTTAATAGTGCATTTTACTCGCCATTTCATGCGCTTTGAGATACCGCTTATCCCAATACGCTATCAGAAATAGGAGCGACGTAAATTGAACAGATGTAATAGAATTTCGCTGAATTCTTATATTAACCAAAATATAAAATGATCTAATCTGGTCTCTGATTGCCCTATCATAGAAGTTTAACAGTGCATTTTACTCGCCATTCCTCGCGTTTTAACATGCCGCCTAGCCCAGTACGCTATCTGAAATACGAACGACGTAAATTGAAAAAATGTGATAGAAACTTGCTGAATTCTTAAATTAACCATAATATAAAATGATCTAATCGGGTCTCTGTTTGCCCTACCCTAGAAGTTTAACAGTGCATTTTACTCGCCATTTCTTACGCTTTGAGATGCCGCTTAGCCCAATTCGCTATCTGAAATAGGAGCGACGTAAATTGGACAAATGTGATAGAATTTCGCTGAATTCTTATATTAACCGTAATATAACATGATCTAATCGGGTCTCTGTTTGCCTTATCCTAGAAGTTTAATAGTGCATTTCACTCGTCACTTCATGCGCATTGAGATGCCGCCTAGCCCAATACGCTATCTGAAATATCAGCGACGTAAATTGAACAAATGTGATAGAATTTCGCTGAATTCTTATATTAACCAAAATATGAAATGATCTAATCGGGTCTCTGATTGCCCTATCATAGAAGTTTAATAGTGCATTTTACTCGCCATTCCACGCGCTTTAAGTTGCCGCCTAGCCGAGTACGCTATCTGACATAGGAGCTACGTAAGTTGAACAAATGTCACTGAATTACGCTGAATTCTTATATTAACCGTAATATAAAATGATCTAATCGGGTCTCTGTTTGCCTTATCCTAGAAGTTTAATAGTGCATTCTACTCGTCATATCATGCGCTTTGAGATGCCGCTTAGCCCAATACGCTATCTGACATAGGAGCGACGTAAATTGAACAAATGTGATAGAATTTCGCTGAATTCTTATATTAACCAAAATATAAAATGATCTAATCGGGTCTCTGATTGCCCTACCCTAGAAGTTTAGCAGTGCATTTTACTCGCCATTTCATGCGCTTTGAGATGCCGCTTAGCCCAATACGCTATCTGAAATAGGAGCGACGTAAATTAAACAAATGTCATAGAATTTCGCTGAATTCTTATATTAACCAAAATATAAAATGATCTAATCGGGTCTCTGATTGCCCTATCATAGAAGTTTAATAGTGCATTTTACTCGCCATTCCACGCGCTTTAAGATGCCGCTTAGCCCAATACGCTATCTGAAATAGGAGCGACGTAAATTGAAAAAATGTGATAGAATTTCGCTGAATACTTATATTAACCAAAATATAAAATGATCTAATCGGGTCTCTGATTGCCCTATCATAGAAGTTTAATAGTGCATTTCTCTCGTCATTTCATGCGCTTTGAGATGCCGCCTAGCCCAGTACGCTATCTGAAATAGGAACAACGTAAATTGAACAATTGTGATAGAATTTCCCTGAATTCTTATATTAACCATAATGTAAAATGATCTAATCGGGTCTCTGTTTGCCCTACCCTAGAAGTTTAATAGTGCATTTTACTCGTCATTTCATGCGATTTGACATGCCGCTCAGCCCAATACGCTATCTGAAATAGGAGCGACGTAAATTGAAGAAATGTGATAGAATTTCAGTGAACTCAGTTATGAACCATAATGTAAAATGATCTAATCGGGTCTCTGTTTGCCCTACCCTAGAAGTTTAATAGTGCATTTTACTCGCCACTTCTTGCGCCTTGAGATGCCGCTTAGCCGAATACGCTATCTGAAATTGGAGCGACGTAAATTGAACAAATGTGATAGAATTTCCCTGAATTCTTATATTAACCTTAATGTAAAATGATCTAATCGGGTCTCTGTTCGCCCTACCCTAGAAGTTTAATAGTCCATTTCACTCGTCATTTCATGCGCTTTGAGTTGCCGCTTAGCCCAGTACGATATCTGAAATAGGAGCGATGTAAATTGAACAAATGTGATAGAATTTCGCTGAATTCTTAAATTAACCATAATATAAAATGATCTAATCGGGTCTCTGATTGCCCTATCATAGAATTTTAATAGTGCATTTTAATCGCCATTCCACGCGCTTTAAGATGCCGCCTAGCCCAGTACCCTATCTGAAATAGGAGCGACGTAAGATGAACAAATGTGATAGAATTACGCTGAATTCTTATATTAACCGTAATATAAAATGATCTAATCGGGTCTCCGTTTGCCTTATCCTAAAAGTTTAATAGCGCATTTTACTCGCCATTTCTTGCGCTTTGAGAGGCCGCTTAGCCCAATACGCTATCTGAAATAGGAGCGACGTAAATTGAACAAATGTGATAGAATTTCCGTGAATTCTTATATTAACCTTAATGTAAAATGATCCAATCGGGTCTCTGTTCGCCCTACCATAGAAGTCTAATAGTGCATTTCACTCGCCATTTCATGCGCTTTGAGATGCCGCTTAGCCCAATACGCTATCTGAAATAGGAGCGACGTAAGTTGAACAAATGTGATAGAATTACGCTGAATTCTTTTATTAACCATAATGTAAAATGATCTGCTCGGGTCTCTGTTCGCCCTAGCCTAGAAGTTTAGTAGTGCATTTTGTTCGCCATTTCATGCGCTTTGAGATGCCGCTTAGCCCAATACGCTATCTGAAATTGGAGCGACGTAAATTGAACAAATGTGATAGAATTTCGCTGAATTCTTAATTTAACCATAATATAAAATGATCTAATCGGGTCTCTGCTTGCCCTACCCTAGAAATTTAATAGTGCATTTCACTCGTCTTTTCATGCGCTTTGAGATGACGCTTAACCCAATACGCTATCTGCAATAGGAGCGACGTAAATTGAAGAAACGTGATAGAATTTTGCTGAATTCTTAAATTAACCATAATATAAAATGATCTAATCGGGGCTCTGTTTGCCCTACCCTAGGAGTTTAATAGTGCGTTTTACTCGCCATTTCATGCGCTTTGAGATGCCGCTTAGCCCAATACGCTATCTGAAATATGAGCGACACGAATTGAACAAATGTGATTGAATTTCCCTGAAATCTTGTATTAAACAAAATATAAAATGATCGAATCGGGTCTCTGTTTGCCTTATCCTAGAAGATTAATAGTGCATTTCACTCGTCATTTCATGCGCTTTGAGATGCCGCTTTGCCCAATTAGCTATCTGAAATAGGAGCGACGTAAATTGAACAAATGTGATAGTATTTCGCTGAATTCTTAAATTAACCATAATATAAAATGATCTAATCGCGTCTCTGATTGCCCTATCATAGAATTTTAATAGTGCATTTTAATCGCCATTCCACGAGCTTTAAGATGCCGCCTAGCCCAGTACCCTATCTGAAATAGGAGCGACGTAAGATGAACAAATGTGATAGAATTACGCAGAATTCTTATATTAACCGTAATATAAAATGATCTAATCGGGTCTCCGTTTGCCTTATCCTAAAAGTTTAATAGCGCATTTTACTCGCCATTTCTTGCGCTTTGAGAGGCCGCTTAGCCCAATACGCTATCTGAAATAGGAGCGACGTAAATTGAACAAATGTGATAGAATTTCGCTGAATTCTTAAATTAACCATAACATAAAATGATCTAATCGGGTCTCTGCTTGCCCTACCCTAGAAATTTAATAGTGCATTTCACTCGTCTTTTCATGCGCTTTGAGATGACGCTTAACCCAATACGCTATCTGCAATAGGAGCGACGTAAATTGAAGAAACGTGATAGAATTTTGCTGAATTCTTAAATTAACCATAATATAAAATGATCTAATCGGGGCTCTGTTTGCCCTACCCTAGGAGTTTAATAGTGCATTTTACTCGCCATTTCATGCGCTTTGAGATGCCGCTTAGCCCAATACGCTATCTGAAATATGAGCGACACGAATTGGACAAATGTGATAGAATTTCCCTGAAATCTTGTATTAAACAAAATATAAAATGATCTAATCGCGTCTCTGATTGCCCTATCATAGAAGTTTAGTAGTGCATTTTACTCGCCATTTCATGCGCTTTGAGATGCCGCTTAGCCCAATACGCTATCTGAAATTGGAACGATATAAGTTGAACAAATGTGATAGAATTACGCTGAATTCTTATATTAACCGTAATATAAAATGATCTAATCGGGTCTCTGCTAGCCCTATCATAGAAGTTTAATAGTGCATTTTACCCGCCATTCCACGCGCTTTAAGATGCCGCCTAGCCCAGTACGCTATCTGAAATAGGAGCGACGTACGTTGAACAAATGTGATAGAATTACGCTGAATTCTTATATTAACCGTAATATAAAATGATCGAATCGGGTCTCTGTTTGCCTTATCCTAGAAGATTAATAGTGCATTTCACTCGTCATTTCATGCGCTTTGAGATGCCGCTTTGCCCAATTAGCTATCTGAAATAGGAGCGACGTAAATTGAACAAATGTGATAGTATTTCGCTGAATTCTTAAATTAACCATAATATAAAATGATCTAATCGGGTCTCTGTTTGCCCTACCCTAGAAGCTTAATAGTGCATTTCACTCGTCAATTCATGCGCTTTGCGATGCCGCTTAGCCCAATACGCTATCTGAAATAGGAGCGACGTAAATTGAACAAATGTTATAGAATTTCGCTGAATCCTTATATTAACCAAAATATAAAATGATCTAATCGGCTCTCTGATTGCCGTATCATAGAAGTTTAGTAGTGCATTTTACTCGCCCTTCCACGCGCTTTAAGATGCAGCCAAGCCCAGTACGCTATCGGAAATAGGAGCGACGTAAATTGAACAATTGTTATAGAATTTTGCTGAATTCTTAAATTAAACGTAACATAAAATGATCTAATCGGGTCTCTGTTTGCCCTACCCTAGAAGTTTAATAGTGCATTGTACTCGCCATTTCATGCGCTTTGAGATGCCGCGTAGCCCAAAACGCTATCTGAAATAGGAGCGACGTAAATTGAACAAATGTGATAGAATTTCGCTGAATTCTTAAATTAACCATAATATAAAATGATCTATTCGGGTCTCTGTTTGCCCTACCCTAGAAGTTTAGTAGTGAATTTTACTCGCCATTTCTTGCGCTTTGAGATGCCGCTTAGCCCAATACGCTATCTGAAATATGAGCGACGTAAATTGAATAAAAATGTGATAGAATTTCGCTGAATTCTCATATTAACATTAATGTAAATTGATCTAATCGAGTCTCTGTTCGCCCCACCCTAGAGGTTTAATAGTGCATTTCACTAGTCATTTCATGCGCTTTGAGATGCCGCTTAGCCCAATACGCTATCTGCAATAGGAGCGACGTAAATTGAACAAATGTGATAGAATTTCGCTGAATTCTTAAATTAACCATAATATAAAATGATCTAATCGGGTCTCTGTCTGCCCTATCATAGAAGTTTAATAGTGCATTTCACTCTTCATTTCATGCGCTTTGAGATGCCGCCTAGCCCAGTACGCTATCTGAAATAGGAGCGACGTAAGTTGAACAAATGTGATAGAATTACGCTGAATTAATATATTAACCTTAATGTAAAATGATCTAATCGGGTCTTTGTTCGCCCTACCCTTGAAGTTTAATAGTGCACATTGCTCGCCATTTCATGCGCTTTGAGATGGCGCTTAGCCCAATACGCTATCTGAAATAGGAGCGATGTAAATTGAACAAATCTGATAGAATTTCGCTGAATTCTTATATTAACCAAAATATAAAATGATCTAATCGGGTATCAGATTGCTCTATCATAGAAGTTTAATAGTGCATTTTACTCGCCAATCCACGCGCTTTAAGATTCCGCCTAGCCCAGTACGCTATCTGAAATAGGAGCGACGCAAGTTGAACAAATGTGATAGAATTACGCTGAATTCTTATATTAACAGTAATATAAAATGATCTAATCGGGTCTCTGTTCGCCCTACCATAGAAGTGTAATAGTGCATTTCACTCGCCATTTCATGCGCTTTGAGATGCCGCTTAGCCCAATACGCTATCTGAAATAGGAGCGACGTAAATTGAACGAATGTGATAGAATGTCGCTGAATTCTTATATTAACCAAAATATAAAATGATCTAATCGGGACTCTGATTGCCCTATCATAGAAGTTTAATAGTGCATTTTACTCGCCCTTCCACGCGCTTTAAGATGCCGCCTAGCCCAGTACGCTATCTGAAATAGGAGCGACGTAAGTTGATCAAATGTGATAGAATTAGGCTGAATTCTTATATTAACCGTAATATAAAATGATCTAATCGGGTCTCTGTTTGCCTTATCCTAGAAGTTTAATAGTGCATTTCACTCGTCATTTCATGCGCTTTGAGATGCCTCTTAGCCCAATAAGCTATCTGAAATAGGAGCGACGTAAATTGAACAAATGTGATAGAAATTCGCTGAATTCTTATATTAACCAAAATATAAAATGATCTAATCGGGTCTCTGATTGCCCTATCATAGAAGTTTAATAGTGCATTTTACTCGCCCTTCCACGCGCTTTAAGATGCCGCCTAGCCCAGTACGCTATCTGAAATAGGAGCGACGTAAATTGAACAAATGTGATAGAATTTTGCTGAATTCGTAAATTAACCATAATATAAAATGATCCAATCGGGTCTCTGTTTGCCCTACCCTAGAAGTTTAATAGTGCATTTTACTCGCCATTTCATGCGCTTTGAGATGTCGCCTAGCCCAATACGCTTTCTGAAATAGGAGCGACGTAAGTTGAACAAATGTGATTGAATTTCGCTGAATTCTTTTATTACCCATAATGTAAAATGATCTAATCGTTTCTCTGTTCGCCCTAGCCTAGAAGTTTAATAGTGCGTTTTACTCGTCATTTCATGCGCTTTGAGATGCCGCTTCGCCCAATACGCTATCTGAATTAGGAGCGACGTAAATTGAACAAATGTGAGAGAATTTCGCTGAATTCTTAAATTCACTATAATATAAAATGATCTAATCGGGTCTCTGTTTGCCCTACCCTAGAAGTTTAATAGTGCATTTTACTCGTCATTTCATGCGCTATGAGATGCCGCTTAGCTCAATTCGCTATCTGAAATAGGAGCGATGTAAATTGAACAAATGTGATTGAATTTCGCTGAATTCTTTTATTAACCATAATGTAAAATGATCTAATCGGGTCTCTGTTCGCCCAAACCTAGAAGTTTAATAGTGCATTTGATCGCCATTTCATGTGCTTTGAGATGCCCTTAGCCCAATACGTCATCTGAAATAGGAGCGACGTAAATTGAACAAATGTGATAGAATTTCGCTGAATTCTTATATTAACCAAAATATAAAATGATCTAATCGGGTCTCTGTTTGCCCTACCCTAGAAGTTTAATAGTGCATTTTCCTCGCCATTCCCCGCGCTTTAAGATGCCGCCTAGCCCAGTATGCTATCTGAAATAGGAGCGACGTAAATTGAACAAATGTGATAGAATTTCGCTGAATTCTTAAATTAACCATAATATAAAATGATCTCATCGGGTCTCTGTTTGCCCTACCCTAGAAGTTTAATAGTGCATTGTACTCGCCATTTCATGCGCTTTGAGATGCCGCATAGCCCTAAACGCTATCTGAAATAGGAGCGACGTAAATTGAACAAATGTGATAGAATTTCGCTGAATTCTTAAATTAACCTTAATGTAAAATGATCTATTCGGGTCTCTGTTTGCCCTACCCTAGAAGTTTAGTAGTGCATTTTACTCGCCATTTCATGCGCTTTGAGATGCCGCGTAGCCCAAAACGCTATCTGAAATAGGAGCGACGTCAATTGAACAAATGTGATAGAATTTCCGTGAATCCTTATATTAACCTTAATGTAAAATGATCTAATCGGGTCTCTGTTCGCCGTACCCTAGAAGTTTAATAGTGCATTTTAGTCGCCATTTCATGCGCTTTGAGATCCGGCTTAGCCCAATACGCTATCTGAAATAGGAGCGACGTAAATTGAGCAAATATGATAGAATTTCCCTGAAATCTTATATTAATCAAAATATAAAATGATCTAATCGGGACTCTTATTGCCCTATCATAGAAGATTAGTAGTGCATTTTACTCGCCATTCCACGCGCTTTAAGATGCCGCCTAGCCCAGTACGCTATCTGAAATAGGAGCGACGTACGTTGAACAAATGTGATAGAATTACGCTGAAATCTTATATTAACCGTAATATAAAATGATCGAATCGGGTCTCTGTTTGCCTTATCCTAGAAGATTAATAGTGCATTTCACTCGTCATTTCATGCGCTTTGAGATGCCGCTTTGCCCAATTAGCTATCTGAAATAGGAGCGACGTAAATTGAACAAATGTGATAGTATTTCGCTGAATTCTTAAATTAACAATAATATAAAATGATCTAATCGCGTCTCTGATTGCCCTATCATAGAATTTTAATAGTGCATTTTAATCGCCATTCCACGCGCTTTAAGATGCCGCCTAACCCAGTACCCTATCTGAAATAGGAGCGACGTAAGATGAACAAATGTGATAGAATTACGCTGAATTCTTATATTAACCGTAATATAAAATGATCTAATCGGGTCTCCGTTTGCCTTATCCTAAAAGTTTAATAGCGCATTTTACTCGCCATTTCTTGCGCTTTGAGAGGCCGCTTAGCCCAATACGCTATCTGAAATAGGAGCGACGTAAATTGAACAAATGTGATAGAATTTCGCTGAATTCTTAAATTAACCATAATATAAAATGATCCAATCGGGTCTCTGCTTGCCCTACCCTAGAAATTTAATAGTGCATTTCACTCGTCTTTTCATGCGCTTTGAGATGACGCTTAACCCAATACGCTATCTGCAATAGGAGCGACGTAAATTGAAGAAACGTGATAGAATTTTGCTGAATTCTTAAATTAACCATAATATAAAATGATCTAATCGGGGCTCTGTTTGCCCTACCCTAGGAGTTTAATAGTGCATTTTACTCGCCATTTCATGCGCTTTGAGATGCCGCTTAGCCCAATACGCTATCTGAAATATGAGCGACACGAATTGGACAAATGTGATAGAATTTCCCTGAAATCTTGTATTAAACAAAATATAAAATGATCTAATCGCGTCTCTGATTGCCCTATCATAGAAGTTTAGTAGTGCATTTTACTCGCCATTTCATGCGCTTTGAGATGCCGCTTAGCCCAATACGCTATCTGAAATTGGAACGATATAAGTTGAACAAATGTGATAGAATTACGCTGAATTCTTATATTAACCGTAATATAAAATGATCTAATCGGGTCTCTGCTAGCCCTATCATAGAAGTTTACTAGTGCATTTTACCCGCCATTTCACGCGCTTTAAGATGCCGCCTAGCCCAGTACGCTATCTGAAATAGGAGCGACGTACGTTGAACAAATGTGATAGAATTACGCTGAATTCTTATATTAACCGTAATATAAAATGATCGAATCGGGTCCCTGTTTGCCTTATCCTAGAAGATTAATAGTGCATTTCACTCGTCATTTCATGCGCTTTGAGATGCCGCTTTGCCTAATTAGCTATCTGAAATAGGAGCGACGTAAATTGAACAAATGTGATAGTATTTCGCTGAATTCTTAAATTAACCATAATATAAAATGATCTAATCGGGTCTCTGTTTGCCCTACCCTAGAAGCTTAATAGTGCATTTCACTCGTCAATTCATGCGCTTTGCGATGCCGCTTAGCCCAATACGCAATCTGAAATAGGAGCGACGTAAATTGAACAAATGTGATAGAATTTCGCTGAATTCTTAAATTAACCATAATATAAAATGATCTATTCGGGTCTCTGTTTGCCCTACCCTAGAAGTTTAGTAGTGAATTTTACTCGCCATTTCTTGCGCTTTGAGATGCCGCTTAGCCCAATACGCTATCTGAAATATGAGCGACGTAAATTGAATAAAAATGTGATAGAATTTCGCTGAATTCTCATATTAACATTAATGTAAATTGATCTAATCGAGTCTCTGTTCGCCCCACCCTAGAGGTTTAATAGTGCATTTCACTAGTCATTTCATGCGCTTTGAGATGCCGCTTAGCCCAATACGCTATCTGAAATAGGAGCGATGTAAATTGAACAAATGTCATAGAATTTTGCTGAATTCTTAAATTAACCATAATATAAAATGATCTAATCGGGTCTCTGATTGCCCTATCATAGAATTTTAATAGTGCATTTTAATCGCCATTCCACGCGCTTTAAGATGCCGCCTAGCTCAGTACGCTATCTGAAATAGGAGCGACGTAAATTGAACAAATGTGATAGAATTTTGCTGAATTCTTAAATTAACCATAATATAAAATGGTCTAATCGGGTCTCTGTTCGCCCTAGCCTAGAAGTTTAATAGTGCATTTTATTCGGCATTTCATGCGCTTTGAGATGCCGCTTAGCCCAATTCGCTATCTGAAATAGGAGCGATGTAAATTGAACAAATGTGATTGAATATCGCTGAATCCTTTTATTAACCATAATGTAAAATGATCTAATCGGGTCTCTGTTCGCCCAAACCTAGAAGTTTAACAGTGCATTTAATCGCCATTTCATGTGCTTTGAGATGCCCTTAGCCCAATACGCCATCTGAAATAGGAGCGACGTAAATTGAACAAATGTGATAGAATTTCGCTGAATTCTTACATTAACCATAATATAAAATGATCTAATCGGGTCTCTGTTTGCCCTACCCTAGAAGTTTAATAGTGCATTTTACTCGCCATTTCATGCGCTTTGAGATGGCGCTTAGCCCAATACGCTATCTGAAATAGGAGCGACGTAAATTGAACAGATGTGATAGAATTTCCCTGAATTCTTATATTAACCTTAATGTAAAATGATCTAATCGGGTCTCTGTTCTCCCTACCCTAGAAGTTTAATACTGCATTTCACTCGTCATTTCATGCGCTTTGAGTTGCCGCTTAGCCCAATACGATATCTGAAATAGGAGCGATGTAAATTGAACAAATGTGATAGAATTTTGCTGAATTCGTAAATTAACCATAATGTAATATGATCTAATCGGGTCTCTGTTTGCCCTACCCTATATGTTTAATAGTGCATTTTACTCGCCATTTCATGCGCTTTGAGATGCCGCTTAGCCCAATACGCTATCTGAAATAGGAGCGACGTAAATTGAACAAATGTGATAGAATTTCCCTGAAATCTTATATTAAACAAAATATAAAATGATCTAAACGGGATTCTGATTGCCCTATCATAGAAGTTTAGTAGTGCATTTTACTCGCCCTACCACGTGCTTTAAGATGCCGCCTAGCCCAGTACACTATCTGAAATAGGAGCGACGTATGTTGAACAAATGTGATAGAATTACGCTGCATTCTTATATTAACCGTAATATAAAATGATCTAATCGGGTCTCTGGTCGCCCTACCCTAGAAAATTACAAGCGCATTTTACTCGTCATTTCATGCGCTTTGAGATGCCGCTTAGACCAATACGCTATCTGCAATAGGAGCGACGTAAATTGAACAAATGTGATAGAATTTGGCTGAATTCTTAAATTAACCATAATATAAAATGATCTAATCGGGTCTCTGTTTGCCCTACCCTAGAAGTTTAACAGTGCATTTTACTCGCCATTTCATGCGCTTTGAGATGCCGCTTAGCCCAATACGCTATCTGAAACAGGAGCGACGTAAATTGAACAAATGTGATAGAATTACGCTGAATTCTTATATTAACCGTAATATAAAATGATCTAATCGGGTCTCTGTTTGCATTATCCTAGAAGTTTAATAGTGCATTTTACTCGCCCTTTCATGCGCATTGAGATGCCGCTTAGCCCAATACGATATCTGAAATAGGAGCGACGTAAATTGAATAAATGTGATAGAATTTGGCTGAATTCTTAAATTAACCATAATATAAAATGATCTAATCGGTTCTCTGTTCGCCCTACCCTAGAAGTTTAATAGTGCCTTTCACTCGTCATTTCATGCGCTTTGAGATGCCGCTTAGCCCAATACGCTATCTGAAATAGGAGCGACGTAAATAGAACAATTGTGATAGAATTTCGCTGAATTCTTATATTAACCAAAATATAAAATGATCTAAGCGGGTCTCTGATTGCCCTATCATAGAAGTTTAATAGTGCATTTTACTCGCCAATCCACGCGCTTTAAAATTCCGCCTAGCCCAGTACGCTATCTGAAATAGGAGCGACGTAAATTGAACAAATGTGATAGAATTTGGCTGAATTCTTAAATTAACCATAATATAAAATGATCAAATCGGTTCTCTGTTTGCCCTACCCTAGAAGTTTAATAGTGCATTTTACTCGCCATTTCATGCGCTTTGAGATGCCGCCTAGACCAGTACGCTATCTGAAATAGGAGCGACGTAAGTTGAACAAATGGGATAGAATTACGCTGAATTCTTATATTAACCGTAATATAAAATGATCTAATCGGGTCTCTGTTTGCCTTATCCTAGAAGTTTAATAGTTCATTTCACTCGTCATTTCATGCGCTCTGAGATGCCTCTTAGCCCAATAAGCTATCTGAAATTGGAGCGACGTAAATTGAACAAATGTGATAGAATTTGGCTGAATTCTTAAATTAACCATAATATAAAATGATCTAATGGGGTCTCTGTTTGCCCTACCCTAGAAGTTTAATAGTGCATTTTACTCGCCATTTCATGCGCATTGAGATGCCGCTTAGCCCAATACGCTATCTGAAATAGGAGCGACGTAAATTGAACAAATATGATAGAGTTTCGCTGAATTCTTAAATAAACCATAACATGAAATGATCTAATCGGGTCTCTGTTTGCCCTACCCTAGAAGTTTGGTAATGCATTTTACTCGCCCTTCCACGTACTTTAAGAGGCCGCCTAGCCCAGTACACTATCTGAAATAGGAGCGACGTACATTGAACAAACGTGATAGAATTACCCTGAATTCTTATATTAACCTTAATGTAAAATGATCTAATCGGTTCTCTGTTCGCCCTACCCTAGAAGTTTAATAGTGCCTTTCACTCGTCATTTCATGCGCTTTGAGATGCCGCTTAGCCCAATACGCTATCTGAAATAGGAGCGACGTAAATTGAACAAATGTGATAGAATTTCGCTGAATTCTTATAATAATCTTTTTGTAAAATGATCTAATCGGGTCTTTGTTCGCCCAACCCTAGAAGTTTAATAGTGCATTTCAGTCGTCATTTCATGCGCTTTAAGATGCCGCTTAGCCCCATACGCTATCTGAAATAGGAGCAACGTAAATTGAACAAATGTGATAGAATTTCGCTGAATTCTTATATTAACCAAAATATAAAATGATCTAATCGGGACTCTGATTGCCCTATCATAGAAGTTTAGTAGTGTATTTGACTCGCCCTTCCACGCGCTTTAAGATCCCGCTTAGCCCAATACGCTATCTGCAATAGGAGCGACGTAAATTGAACAAATGTGATAGAATTTCGCTGAATTCTTAAATTAACCATAATATAAAATGATCTAATCGGGTCTCTGTCTGCCCTATCATAGAAGTTTAATAGTGCATTTCACTCGTCATTTCATGCGCTTTGGCATGCCGCCTAGCCCAGTACGCTATCTGAAATAGGAGCGACGTAAGTTGAACAAATGTGATAGAATTACGCTGAATTAATATATTAACCTTAATGTAAAATGATCTAATCGGGTCTTTGTTCGCCCTACCCTTGAAGTTTAATAGTGCACATTGCTCGCCATTTCATGCGCTTTGAGATGGCGCTTAGCCCAATACGCTATCTGAAATAGGAGCGACGTAAATTGAACAAATCTGATAGAATTTCGCTGAATTCTTATATTAACCAAAATATAAAATGATCTAATCGGGACTCTGATTGCCCTATCATAGAAGTTTAATAGTGCATTTTACTCGCCCTTCCACGCGTTTTAAGATGCCGCCTAGCCCAGTACGCTATCTGAAATAGGAGCGACGTAAGTTGAACAAATGTGATAGAATTAGGCTGAATTCTTATATTAACCGTAATATAAAATGATCTAATCGGGACTCTGTTTGCCCTACCCTAGAAGTTTAATAGTGCATTTTACTCGCCAGTTCATGCGCTTTGAGATGGCGCTTAGCCCAATACGATATCTGAAATAGGAGCGACGTAAATTGAACGAATGTGATAGAATGTCGCTGAATTCTTATATTAACCAAAATATAAAATGATCTAATCGGGACTCTGATTGCCCTATCATAGAAGTTTAATAGTGCATTTTACTCGCCCTTCCACGCGCTTTAAGATGCCGCCTAGCCCAGTACGCTATCTGAAATAGGAGCGACGTAAGTTGAACAAATGTGATAGAATTAGGCTGAATTCTTATATTAACCGTAATATAAAATGATCTAATCGGGTCTCTGTTTGCCTTATCCTAGAAGTTTAATAGTGCATTTCACTCGTCATTTCATGCGCTTTGAGATGCCTCTTTGCCCAATAAGCTATCTGAAATAGGAGCGACGTAAATTGAACAAATGTGATAGAATTTCGCTGAATTCTTATATTAACCAAAATATAAAATGATCTAATCGGGTCTCTGATTGCCCTATCATAGAAGTTTAATAGTGCATTTTACTCGCCCTTCCACGCGCTTTAAGATGCCGCCTAGCCCAGTACGCTATCTGAAATAGGAGCGACGTAAATTGAACAAATGTGATAGAATTTTGCTGAATTCGTAAATTAACCATAATATAAAATGATACAATCGGGTCTCTGTTTGCCTTATCCTAGAAGTTTGATAGTGCATTTTACTCGCCATTTCATGCGCTTTGAGATGCCGCTTAGCCCAATACGCTATCTGAAATAGGAGCGACGTAAATTGAACAAATGTGATAGAATTTTGCTGAATGCTTAAATAAACCACAATATAAAATGATCTAGTCGGGTCTCTGTTTGCCCTACCCTAGAAGTTCAATAGTGCATTTCACTCGTCATTTCATGCGCTTTGAGATGCCGCTTAGCCCAATAAGCTATCTGAAATAGGAGCGACGTAAATTGAACAAATGTGATAGACTTACGCTGAATTCTTATATTAACCTTAATGTAAAATGATCTAATCGGGCCTTTATTCGCCCTACCCTAGAAGTTTAGCAGTGCATTGTACTCGCCATTTCATGCGCTTGGAGATGCCGCTTAGCCCAATACGATATCTGCAATAGGAGCGACGTATGTTGAACAAATGTGATAGAATTACGCTGAATTCTTATATTAACCATAATATAAAATGATCTAATCGGATCTCTGTTCGCCCTACCCTAGAAGATTACTAGTGCATTTTACTCGCCATTTCATGCGCTTTGAGATGCCGCTTATCCCAATACGCTATCTGAAATAGGAGCGACGTAAGTTGAACAAATGTGATAGAATTTCGCTGAATTCTTATATTAACCAAAATATAAAATCATCTAATCGGGTCTCTGTTTGCCTTATCCTAGAAGTTTAGTATTGCATTTTACTCGCCATTTCATGCGCTTTCAGATGCCGCTTAGCCCAACACGCTATCTGAAATAGGAGCGACGTAAATTGAACAAATGTGATAGAATTTCCCTGAAATCTTATATTAAACAAAATATAAAATGATCTAATCGGGTCTCTGATTGCCCTATCATAGAAGTTTAGCAGTGCATTTTACTCGCCATTCCACGCGCTTTAAGATGCCGCCTAGCCCAGAACGCTATCTGAAATAGGAGCGACCTAAATTGAACGAATGTGATAGAATTTTGCTGATTTCTTAAATTAACCATAATATAAAATGATCTAATCGGGTCTCTGTTTGCCCAACCCTAGAACTTTAATAGTGCATTTTACTCGTCATTTCATGCGCTTTGAGATGCCGCTTAGCCTCATACGCTATCTGAAATAGGAGCGATATAAGTTGAACAAATGTGATAGAATTTCGCTGAATTCTTTTATTAACCATAATGTAAAATGCTCTAATCGGATCTCTGTTCGCCCTAGCCTAGAACTTTAATAGTGCATTTTATTCGCCATTTCATACGCTTTGAGATGCCGCTTTGCCCAATACGCTATCTGAAATTGGAGCGACGTAAATTGAACAAATGTGATAGAATTTCACTGAATTCTTATATTAACCAAAATATAAAATGATCTAATCGGGTCTCTGATTGCCCTAGCATAGAAGTTTAAAAGTGCATTTTACTCGCCATTCCGCGCCCTTTAAGATGCCGCATAGCCCAGTTCGCTATCAGAAATATGAGCGACGTAAATTGAACAAATGTGATAGAATTTCGCTGAATTCTTATATTAACCAAAATATAAAATGATCTAATCGGGTCTCTGTTTGCCTTATCCTAGAAGTTTAATAGTGCATTTTACTCGCCATTCCGCGCACTTTAAGATGCCGCCAAGCCCAGTACGCTACCTGAAATAGGAGCGACGTAAGTTGAACAAATGTGATAGAATTACGCTGAATTCTTATATTAACCGTAATATAAAATGATCTAATCGGGTCTCTGTTTGCCTTATCCTAGAAGTTTGATAGTGCATTTTACTCGCCATTTCATGCGCTTTGAGATGCCGCTTAGCCCAATACGCTATCTGAAATAGGAGCGACGTAAATTGAACAAATGTGATAGAATTTTGCTGAATGCTTAAATAAACCACAATATAAAATGATCTAATCGGGTCTCTGTTTGCCCTACCCTAGTAGTTTAATTGTGCATTTTACTCGCCATTTCATGCGCTTTGAGATGCCGCTTATCCCAATACGCTATCTGAAATGGGAGCGACGTAAGTTGAACAAATGTGATAGAATTTCGCTGAATTCTTATATGAACCAAAGTATAAAATGATCTTATCGGGTCTCTGTTTGCCTTATCCTAGAAGTTTAGTATTGCATTTTACTCGCCATTTCATGCGCTTTGAGATGCCGCTTAGCCCAACACGCTATCTGACATAGGAGCGACGTCAATTGAACAAATGTGATAGAATTTCCCTGAAATCTTATATTAAACAAAATATAAAATGATCTAATCGGGTCTCTGATTGCCCTATCATTGAAGTTTAGTAGTGCATTCTACTGGCCATTCCACGCGCTTTAAGATGCCGCCTAGCCCAGTACGCTATCTGAAATAGGAGCGACGTAAATTGAACAAATGTGATAAAATTTTGCTGACATCTTAAATTAACCATAATATAAAATGATCTAATCGGGTCTCTGGTTGACTTATCCTAGAAGTTTAATAGGGCATTTTACTCGCCATTTCATGCGCTTTGAAATGCCGCTTAGCCCAATACGCTATCTGAAATAGGAGCGACGTAAATTGAACAAGTGTGATAGAATTACGCTGAATTCTTATATTAACCACAATATAAAATGATCTAATCGGGTCTCTGTTTGCCCAACCCTAGAACATTAATAGTGCATTCTACTCGTCACTTCATGCGCTTTGAGATGCCGCTTAGCCTCATACGCTATCTGAAATAGGAGCGATATAAGTTGAACAAATGTGATAGAATTTCACTGAATTCTTATATTAACCAAAATATAAAATGATCTAATCGGGTCTCTGATTGCGCTAGCATAGAAGTTTAATAGTGCATTTTACTCGCCATTCCGCGCCCTTTAAGATGCCGCATAGCCCAGTTCGCTATCAGAAATATGAGCGACGTAAATTGAACAAATGTGATAGAATTTCGCTGAATTCTTATATTAACCAAAATATAAAATGATCTAATCGGGTCTCTGTTTGCCTTATCCTAGAAGTTTAATAGTGCATTTTACTCGCCCTTCCACGCGCTTTAAGATGCAGCCAAGCCCAGTACGCTATCGGAAATAGGAGCGACGTAAATTGAACAATTGTGATAGAATTTCCCTGAAATCTTATATTAAACAAAATATAAAATGATCTAATCGGGTCTCTGATTGCCCTATCATTGAAGTTTAGTAGTGCATTCTACTGGCCATTCCACGCGCTTTAAGATGCCGCATAGCCCAGTACGCTATCTGAAATAGGAGCGACGTAAATTGAACAAATGTGATAAAATTTTGCTGACATCTTAAATTAACCATAATATAAAATGATCTAATCGGGTCTCTGGTTGACTTATCCTAGAAGTTTAATAGGGCATTTTACTCGCCATTTCATGCGCTTTGAAATGCCGCTTAGCCCAATACGCTATCTGAAATAGGAGCGACGTAAATTGAACAAGTGTGATAGAATTACGCTGAATTCTTATATTAACCACAATATAAAATGATCTAATCGGGTCTCTGTTTGCCCAACCCTAGAACATTAATAGTGCATTCTACTCGTCACTTCATGCGCTTTGAGATGCCGCTTAGCCTCATACGCTATCTGAAATAGGAGCGATATAAGTTGAACAAATGTGATAGAATTTCACTGAATTCTTATATTAACCAAAATATAAAATGATCTAATCGGGTCTCTGATTGCGCTAGCATAGAAGTTTAATAGTGCATTTTACTCGCCATTCCGCGCCCTTTAAGATGCCGCATAGCCCAGTTCGCTATCAGAAATATGAGCGACGTAAATTGAACAAATGTGATAGAATTTCGCTGAATTCTTATATTAACCAAAATATAAAATGATCTAATCGGGTCTCTGTTTGCCTTATCCTAGAAGTTTAATAGTGCATTTTACTCGCCCTTCCACGCGCTTTAAGATGCAGCCAAGCCCAGTACGCTATCGGAAATAGGAGCGACGTAAATTGAACAATTGTGATAGAATTTTGCTGAATTCTTAAATTAAACGTAACATAAAATGATCTAATCGGGTCTCTGTTTGCCCTACCCTAGAAGTTTAATAGTGCATTCTACTCGCCATTTCATGCGCTTTGAGATGCCGCTCAGCCCAATACGCTATCTGAAATAGGAGCGACGTAAATTGAACAAATGTGATAGAATTACGCTGAATTCTTAAATTAACCATAACATAAAATGATCTAATCGGGTCTCTGTTTGCCCTACCCTAGAAGTTTAATAGTGCATTTTACTCGTCATTTCATGCGCTTTGAGATGCCGCTTAGCCCAATACGCTATCTGTAATAGGAGCGATGAAAATTGATCAAATGTGATAGAATTTCGCTGAATTCTTTTATTAACCATAATGTAAAATGATCTAATCGGGTCTCTCTTCGCCCTACCCTAGAAGTTTAATAGTGCATTTCACTCGCAATTTCATGCGCTTTGAGATGCCGCTTAGCCCAATACGCTATCTGAAATAGGAGCGACGTAAATTGAACAAATGTGATAGAATTTCCCTGAATTCTTATATTAACCTTAATGTAAAATGATCTAATCGGGTCTCTGTTCGCCCTAGCCTACAAGTTTAATAGTGCATTTTATTCGCCATTTCATGCGCTTTGAGATGCCGTCTAGCCCAGTACGCTATCTGAAATAGGAGCGACGTAAGTTGAACAAATGTGATAGAATTACGCTGAATTCTTATATTACCCGTAATATAAAATGATCTAATCGGGTCTCTGTTTGCCTTATCCTAGAAGTTTGATAGTGCATTTTACTCGCCATTTCATGCGCTTTGAGATGCCGCTTAGCCCAATACGCTATCTGAAATAGGAGCGACGTAAATTGAACAAATGTGATAGAATTTTGCTGAATGCTTAAATAAACCACAATATAAAATGATCTAATCGGGTCTCTGTTTGCCCTACCCTAGTAGTTTAATTGTGCATTTTACTCGCCATTTCATGCGCTTTGAGATGCCGCTTATCCCAATACGCTATCTGAAATGGGAGCGACGTAAATTGAACAAATATGATAGAGTTTCGCTGAATTCTTAAATAAACCATAATATGAAATGATCTAATCGGGTCTCTGTTTGCCCTACCCTAGAAGTTTGGTAATGCATTTTACTCGCCCTTCCACGTACTTTAAGATGCCGCCTAGCCCAGTACACTATCTGAAATAGGAGCGACGTACATTGAACAAACGTGATAGAATTACCCTGAATTCTTATATTAACCTTAATGTAAAATGATCTAATCGGTTCTCTGTTCGCCCTACCCTAGAAGTTTAATAGTGCCTTTCACTCGTCATTTCATGCGCTTCGAGATGCCGCTTAGCCCAATACGCTATCTGAAATAGGAGCGACGTAAATTGAACAAATGTGATAGAATTTCGCTGAATTCTTATAATAATCTTTTTGTAAAATGATCTAATCGGGTCTTTGTTCGCCCAACCCTAGAAGTTTAATAGTGCATTTCAGTCGTCATTTCATGCGCTTTAAGATGCCGCTTAGCCCCATACGCTATCTGAAATAGGAGCAACGTAAATTGAACAAATGTGATAGAATTTCGCTGAATTCTTATATTAACCAAAATATAAAATGATCTAATCGGGACTCTGATTGCCCTATCATAGAAGTTTAGTAGTGTATTTGACTCGCCCTTCCACGCGCTTTAAGATCCCGCTTAGCCCAATACGCTATCTGAAATAGGAGCGACGTAAGTTGAGCAAATGTGATAGAATTACGCTGAATTAATATATTAACCTTAATGTAAAATGATCTAATCGGGTCTTTGTTCGCCCTACCCTTGAAGTTTAATAGTGCACATTGCTCGCCATTTCATGCGCTTTGAGATGGCGCTTAGCCCAATACGCTATCTGAAATAGGAGCGACGTAAATTGAACAAATCTGATAGAATTTCGCTGAATTCTTATATTAACCAAAATATAAAATGATCTAATCGGGTATCAGATTGCTCTATCATAGAAGTTTAATAGTGCATTTTACTCGCCAATCCACGCGCTTTAAGATTCCGCCTAGCCCAGTACGCTATCTGAAATAGGAGCGACTCAAGTTGAACAAATGTGATAGAATTACGCTGAATTCTTATATTAACCGTAATATAAAATGATCTAATCGGGTCTCCGTTCGCCCTACCATAGAAGTCTAATAGTGCATTTCACTCGCCATTTCATGCGCTTTGAGATGCCGCTTAGCC
The DNA here is from genome assembly GCA_916610135.2 of Macropis europaea. Lineage (NCBI taxonomy): Eukaryota > Metazoa > Arthropoda > Insecta > Hymenoptera > Melittidae > Macropis > Macropis europaea. The sequence continues at coordinate 19,375 of CAKAJE020000065.1, read as the reverse complement.
CAATACGCTATCTGAAATAGGAGCGACGTAAATTGAACGAATGTGATAGAATTTCGCTGAATTCTTATATTAACCGTAATATAAAATGATCTAATCGGGTCTCTGATTGCTCTATCATAGAAGTTTAATAGTGCATTTTACTCGCCAATCCACGCGCTTTAAGATTCCGCCTAGCCCAGTACGCTATCTGAAATAGGAGCGACGCAAGTTGAACAAATGTGATAGAATTTGGCTGAATTCTTAAATTAACCATAATATAAAATGATCTAATCGGGTCTCTGTTTGCCCTACCCTAGAAGTTTAATAGTGCATTTTACTCGCCATTTCATGCGCTTTGAGATGGCGCTTAGCCCAATACGATATCTGAAATAGGAGCGACGTAAATTGAACGAATGTGATAGAATGTCGCTGAATTCTTATATTAACCAAAATATAAAATGATCTAATCGGGACTCTGATTGCCCTATCATAGAAGTTTAATAGTGCATTTTACTCGCCCTTCCACGCGCTTTAAGATGCCGCCTAGCCCAGTACGCTATCTGAAATAGGAGCGACGTAAGTTGAACAAATGTGATAGAATTAGGCTGAATTCTTATATTAACCGTAATATAAAATGATCTAATCGGGTCTCTGTTTGCCTTATCCTAGAAGTTTAATAGTGCATTTCACTCGTCATTTCATGCGCTTTGAGATGCCTCTTAGCCCAATAAGCTATCTGAAATAGGAGCGACGTAAATTGAACAAATGTGATAGAATTTCGCTGAATTCTTATATTAACCAAAATATAAAATGATCTAATCGGGTCTCTGATTGCCCTATCATAGAAGTTTAATAGTGCATTTTACTCGCCCTTCCACGCGCTTTAAGATGCCGCCTAGCCCAGGACGCTATCTGAAATAGGAGCGACGTAAATTTAACAAATGTGATAGAATTTTGCTGAATTCGTAAATTAACCATAATATAAAATGATCCAATCGGGTCTCTGTTTGCCTTATCCTAGAAGTTTGATAGTGCATTTTACTCGCCATTTCATGCGCTTTGAGATGCCGCTTAGCCCAATACGCTATCTGAAATAGGAGCGACGTAAATTGAACAAATGTGATAGAATTTTGCTGAATGCTTAAATAAACCACAATATAGAATGATCTAGTCGGGTCTCTGTTTGCCCTACCCTAGAAGTTCAATAGTGCATTTCACTCGTCATTTCATGCGCTTTGAGATGCCGCTTAGCCCAATAAGCTATCTGAAATAGGAGCGACGTAAATTGAACAAATGTGATAGACTTACGCTGAATTCTTATATTAACCTTAATGTAAAATGATCTAATCGGGCCTTTATTCGCCCTACCCTAGAAGTTTAGCAGTGCATTGTACTCGCCATTTCATGCGCTTGGAGATGCCGCTTAGCCCAATACGATATCTGCAATAGGAGCGACGTATGTTGAACAAATGTGATAGAATTACGCTGAATTCTTATATTAACCATAATATAAAATGATCTAATCGGATCTCTGTTCGCCCTACCCTAGAAGATTACTAGTGCATTTTACTCGCCATTTCATGCGCTTTGAGATGCCGCTTAGCCCAATACGCTATCTGAAATAGGAGCGACGTAAATTGAACAAATGTGATAGAATTTTGCTGAATTCTTATATTAACCACAATATAAAATGATCTAATCGGGTCCCTGTTTGCCCTACCCTAGTAGTTTAATTGTGCATTTTACTCGCCATTTCATGCGCTTTGAGATGCCGCTTATCCCAATACGCTATCTGAAATAGGAGCGACGTAAGTTGAACAAATGTGATAGAATTTCGCTGAATTCTTATATTAACCAAAATATAAAATCATCTAATCGGGTCTCTGTTTGCCTTATCCTAGAAGTTTAGTATTGCATTTTACTCGCCATTTCATGCGCTTTCAGATGCCGCTTAGCCCAACACGCTATCTGAAATAGGAGCGACGTAAATTGAACAAATGTGATAGAATTTCCCTGAAATCTTATGTTAAACAAAATATAAAATGATCTAATCGGGTCTCTGATTGCCCTATCATAGAAGTTTAGCAGTGCATTTTACTCGCCATTCCACGCGCTTTAAGATGCCGCCTAGCCCAGAACGCTATCTGAAATAGGAGCGACCTAAATTGAACAAATGTGATAGAATTTCCCTGAATTCTTATATTAACCTTAATGTAAAATGATCTAATCGGGTCTCTGTTCGCCCTAGCCTACAAGTTTAATAGTGCATTTTATTCGCCATTTCATGCGCTTTGAGATGCCGTCTAGCCCAGTACGCTATCTGAAATAGGAGCGACGTAAGTTGAACAAATGTGATAGAATTACGCTGAATTCTTATATTAACCGTAATATAAAATGATCTAATCGGGTCTCTGTTTGCCTTACCCTAGAAGTTTAATAGTGCATTGTACTCGCCATTTCATGCGCTTTGAGATGCCGCGTAGCCCAAAACGCTATCTGAAATAGGAGCGACGTAAATTGAACAAATGTGATAGAATTTCGCTGAATTCTTAAATTAACCATAATATAAAATGATTTATTCGGGTCTCTGTTTGCCCTACCCTAGAAGTTTAGTAGTGAATTTTACTCGCCATTTCTTGCGCTTTGAGATGCCGCTTAGCCCAATACGCTATCTGAAATATGAGCGACGTAAATTGAATAAAAATGTGATAGAATTTCGCTGAATTCTCATATTAACATTAATGTAAATTGATCTAATCGAGTCTCTGTTCGCCCCACCCTAGAGGTTTAATAGTACATTTCACTAGTCATTTCATGCGCTTTGAGATGCCGCTTAGCCCAATGCGCTATCTGAAATAGGAGCGATGTAAATTGAACAAATGTCATAGAATTTTGCTGAATTCTTAAATTAACCATAATATAAATTGATCTAATCGGGTCTCTGGTTTCCCTACCATAGAAGTTTCATAGTGCATTTTACTCACCATTCCGCGCGCCTTAAGATGCCGTCTAGCACAGTTCGCTATCTGAAATAGGAGCGACGTAAATTGAACAAATGTGATAGAATTTCGCTGAATTCTTAAAGTAACCTTAATATAAAATGATCTAATCGGGTCTCTGGTTTCCCTACCATAGAAGTTTCATAGTGCATTTTACTCGCCATTCCACGCGCCTTAAGATGCCGTCTAGCACAGTTCGCTATCTGAAATAGGAACGACGTAAATTGAACAAATGTGATAGAATTTCGCTGAATTCTTAAAGTAACCTTAATATAAAATGATCTAATCGGGTCTCTGTTTGCCCTACCCTAGAAGTTTAATAGTGCATTTCACTCGTCATTTCATGCGCTTTGAGATGCCGCTAAGCACAATAAGCTATCTGGAATAGCAGCGACGTAAATTGAACAAATGTGAAAGAATTACGCCGAATTCTTATATTAACCGTAATATAAAATGATCTAATCGGGTCTCTGTTTGCCTTATCCTAGAAGTTTAACAGTGCATTTTACTCGCCATTCCACGCGCTTTAAGATGCCGCCTGGCGCAGTACGCTACCTGAAATAGGAGCGACGTAAGTTGAACAAATGTGATAGAATTACGCTGAATTCTTATATTAACAGTAATATAAAACGATCTAATCGGGTCTCTGTTTGCCTTATCCTAGAAGTTTGATAGTGCATTTTACTCGCCATTTCATGCGCTTTGAGATGCCGCTTAGCCCAATACGCTATCTGAAATAGGAGCGACGTAAATTGAACAAATGTGATAGAATTTTGCTGAATGCTTAAATTAACCACAATATAAAATGATCTAATCGGGTCTCTGTTTGCCCTACCCTAGTAGTTTAATTGTGCATTTTACTCGCCATTTCATGCGCTTTGAGATGCCGCTTATCCCAATACGCTATCTGAAATAGGAGCGACGTAAGTTGAACAAATGTGATAGAATTTCGCTGAATTCTTATATTAACCAAAATATAAAATGATCTAATCGGGTCTCTGATTGCCTTATCCTAGAAGTTTAGTATTGCATTTTACTCGCCATTTCATGCGCTTTCAGATGCCGCTTAGCCCAACACGCTATCTGAAATAGGAGCGACGTAAATTGAACAAATGTGATAGAATTTCCCTGAAATCTTATATTAAACAAAATATAAAATGATCTAATCGGGTCTCTGATTGCCCTATCATAGAAGTTTAGCAGTGCATTTTACTCGCCATTCCACGCGCTTTAAGATGCCGCCTAGCCCAGAACGCTATCTGAAATAGGAGCGACCTAAATTGAACGAATGTGATAGAATTTCGCTGAATTCTTAAATTAACCATAATATAAAATGATTTATTCGGGTCTCTGTTTGCCCTACCCTAGAAGTTTAGTAGTGAATTTTACTCGCCATTTCTTGCGCTTTGAGATGCCGCTTAGCCCAATACGCTATCTGAAATATGAGCGACGTAAATTGAATAAAAATGTGATAGAATTTCGCTGAATTCTCATATTAACATTAATGTAAATTGATCTAATCGAGTCTCTGTTCGCCCCACCCTAGAGGTTTAATAGTGCATTTCACTAGTCATTTCATGCGCTTTGAGATGCCGCTTAGCCCAATGCGCTATCTGAAATAGGAGCGACGTAAATTGAACAAATGTGATAGAATTTCACTGAATTCTTATATTAACCAAAATATAAAATGATCTAATCGGGTCTCTGATTGCCCTAGCATAGAAGTTTAATAGTGCATTTTACTCGCCATTCCGCGCCCTTTAAGATGCCGCATAGCCCAGTTCGCTATCAGAAATATGAGCGACGTAAATTGAACAAATGTGATAGAATTTCGCTGAATTCTTATATTAACCAAAATATAAAATGATCTAATCGGGTCTCTGTTTGCCTTATCCTAGAAGTTTAATAGTGCATTTTACTCGCCATTCCGCGCACTTTAAGATGCCGCCAAGCCCAGTACGCTACCTGAAATAGGAGCGACGTAAGTTGAACAAATGTGATAGAATTACGCTGAATTCTTATATTAACCGTAATATAAAATGATCTAATCGGGTCTCTGTTTGCCTTATCCTAGAAGTTTGATAGTGCATTTTACTCGTCATTTCATGCGCTTTGAGATGCCGCTTAGCCCAATACGCTATCTGAAATAGGAGCGACGTAAATTGAACAAATGTGATAGAATTTTGCTGAATGCTTAAATAAACCACAATATAAAATGATCTAATCGGGTCTCTGTTTGCCCTACCCTAGTAGTTTAATTGTGCATTTTACTCGCCATTTCATGCGCTTTGAGATGCCGCTTATCCCAATACGCTATCTGAAATAGGAGCGACGTAAGTTGAACAAATGTGATAGAATTTCGCTGAATTCTTATATGAACCAAAATATAAAATGATCTAATCGGGTCTCTGTTTGCCTTATCCTAGAAGTTTTGTATTGCATTTTACTCGCCATTTCATGCGCTTTGAGATGCCGCTTAGCCCAACACGCTATCTGACATAGGAGCGACGTAAATTGAACAAATGTGATAGAATTTCCCTGAAATCTTATATTAAACAAAATATAAAATGATCTAATCGGGTCTCTGATTGCCCTATCATTGAAGTTTAGTAGTGCATTCTACTGGCCATTTCATGCGCTTTGAGATGCCGCTTAGCCCAATACGCTATCTGAAATAGGAGCGACGTAAATTGAACAAATGTGATAGAATTTTGTTGAATTCTTAAATTAACCATAATATAAAATGATCTAATCGGGTCTCTGCTTGCCCTACCCTAGAAGTTTAATATAGCATTTTAGTCGCCATTTCATGCGCTTTGAGATGCCGCTTAGCCCAATACGCTATCTGAAATAGGAGCGACGTAAGTTGAACAAATGTGATAGAATTTCGCTGAATTCTTATATTAACCAAAATATAAAATGATCTAGTCGGGTCTCTGATTGGCCTATCATAGAAGTTTAATAGTGCCTTTAGCTCGCCATTCCACGCGCTTTAAGATGCCGCCTAGCCCAGTACGCTATCTGAAATTGGAGCGACGTAAATTGAACAAATGTGATAGAATTTCGCTGAATTCTTAAATTAACCATAACATAAAATGATCTAATCGGATCTCTGTTTGCCCTACCCTAGAAGTTTAATAGTGCATTTTACTCGCCATTTCTTGCGCTTTGAGATGCCGCTTTGCCCAATAAGCTATCTGAAATAGGAGCGACGTAAATTGAACAAATGTGAGAGAATTTCGCTGAATTCTTATATTAACCTTAATGGAAAATGTTCTAATCGGGTCTCTGTTCGCCCTACCCTTGAAGATTAATAGTGCATTTCACTCGTCATTTCATGCGCTTTGAGATGCCGCTTAGCCCAATACGCTATCTGAAATAGGAGCGACGTAAGTTGAACAAATGTGATAGAATTTCGCTGAATTCTTAAATTAACCATAATATAAAATGATCTAATCGGGTCTCTGTTTGCCCTACCCTAGAAGTTTAATAGTGCATTTTACTCGCCAATCCGCGCGCTTTAAGATTCCGCCTAGCCCAGTACGCTATCTGAAATAGGAGCGACGTAAATTGAACAAATGTGATAGAATTTTGCTGACATCTTGAATTAACCATAATATTAAATGACCTAATCGGGTCTCTGATTGCCCTATCATAGAAGTTTAGAAGTGCATTTTACTCGCCCTTCCACGCGCTTTAAGATGCAGCCAAGCCCAGTACGCTATCCGAAATAGGAGCGACGTAAATTGAACAATTGTGATAGAATTTTGCTGAATTCTTAAATTAAACGTAACATAAAATGATCTAATCGGGTCTCTGTTTGCCCTACCCTAGAAGTTTAATAGTGCATTCTACTCGCCATTTCATGCGCTTTGAGATGCCGCTCAGCCCAATACGCTATCTGAAATAGGAGCGACGTAAATTGAACAAATGTGATCGAATTACGCTGAATTCTTAAACTAACCATAACATAAAATGATCTAATCGGGTCTCTGTTTGCCCTACCCTAGAAGTTTAATAGTGCATTTTACTCGTCATTTCATGCGCTTTGAGATGCCGCTTAGCCCAATACGCTATCTGTAATAGGAGCGATGAAAATTGATCAAATGTGATAGAATTTCGCTGAATTCTTTTATTAACCATAATGTAAAATGATCTAATCGGGTCTCTGTTCGCCCTAGCCTACAAGTTTAATAGTGCATTTTATTCGCCATTTCATGCGCTTTGAGATGCCGCTTAGCCCAATACGCTATCTGAAATAGGAGCGACGTAAATTGAAGAAATGTGATAGAATTTCCTTGAAATCTTATATTAAACAAAATATAAAATGATCTAATCGGGTCTCTGATTGCCCTATCATAGAATTTTAATAGTGCATTTTACTCGCCCTTCCATGCGCTTCAAGATGCCGTCTAGCCCAGTACGCTATCTGAAATAGGAGCGACGTAAGTTGAACAAATGTGATAGAATTACGCTGAATTCTTATATTAACCGTAATATAAAATGATCTAATCGGGTCTCTGTTTGCCTTACCCTAGAAGTTTAATAGTGCATTGTACTCGCCATTTCATGCGCTTTGAGATGCCGCGTAGCCCAAAACGCTATCTGAAATAGGAGCGACGTAAATTGAACAAATGTGATAGAATTTCGCTGAATTCTTAAATTAACCATAATATAAAATGATCTATTCGGGTCTCTGTTTGCCCAACCCTAGAAGTTTAGTAGTGAATTTTACTCGCCATTTCTTGCGCTTTGAGATGCCGCTTAGCCCAATACGCTATCTGAAATATGAGCGACGTAAATTGAATAAAAATGTGATAGAATTTCGCTGAATCCTCATATTAACATTAATGTAAATTGATCTAATCGAGTCTCTGTTCGCCCCACCCTAGAGGTTTAATAGTGCATTTCACTAGTCATTTCATGCGCTTTGAGATGCCGCTTAGCCCAATACGCTATCTGAAATAGGAGCGATGTAAATTGAACAAATGTCATAGAATTTTGCTGAATTCTTAAATTAACCATAATATAAAATGATCTAATCGGGTCTCTGGTTTCCCTACCATAGAAGTTTCATAGTGCATTTTACTCACCATTCCGCGCGCCTTAAGATGCCGTCTAGCACAGTTCGCTATCTGAAATAGGAGCGACGTAAATTGAACAAATGTGATAGAATTTCGCTGAATTCTTAAAGTAACCTTAATATAAAATGATCTAATCGGGTCTCTGGTTTCCCTACCATAGAAGTTTCATAGTGCATTTTACTCGCCATTCCACGCGCCTTAAGATGCCGTCTAGCACAGTTCGCTATCTGAAATAGGAGCGACGTAAATTGAACAAATGTGATAGAATTTCGCTGAATTCTTAATGTAACCTTAATATAATATGATCTAATCGGGTCTCTGTTTGCCCTACCCTAGAAGTTTAATAGTGCATTTCACTCGTCATTTCATGCGCTTTGAGATGCCGCTAAGCACAATAAGCTATCTGAAATAGGAGCGACGTAAATTAAACAAATGTGATAGAATTTCCCTGAAATCTTATATTAAACAAAATATAAAATGATCTAATCGGGTCTCTGATTGCCCTATCATAGATGTTTAGCAGTGCATTTTACTCGCCATTCCACGCGCTTTAAGATGCCGCCTAGCCCAGTACGATATCTAAATTAGGAGCGACGTAAGTTGAACAAATGTGATAGAATTTCGCTCAATTCTTAAATTAACCATAATATAAAATGATCTAATCGGGTCTCTGTTTGCCCAACCCTAGAACTTTAATAGTGCATTTTACTCGTCATTTCATGCGCTTTGAGATGCCGCTTTGCCCAATACGCTATCTGAAATTGGAGCGACGTAAATTGAACAAATGTGATAGAATTTCACTGAATTCTTATATTAACCAAAATATAAAATGATCTAATCGGGTCTCTGATTGCCCTAGCATAGAAGTTTAATAGTGCATTTTACTCGCCATTCCGCGCCCTTTAAGATGCCGCCAAGCCCAGTACGCTACCTGAAATAGGAGCGACGTAAGTTGAACAAATGTGATAGAATTACGCTGAATTCTTATATTAACCGTAATATAAAATGATCTAATCGGGTCTCTGTTTGCCTTATCCTAGAAGTTTGATAGTGCATTTTACTCGCCATTTCATGCGCTTTGAGATGCCGCTTATCCCAATACGCTATCTGAAATAGGAGCGACGTAAGTTGAACAAATGTGATAGAATTTCGCTGAATTCTTATATTAACCAATATATAAAATGATCTAATCGGGTCTCTGATTGCCCTATCATAGAAGTTTAATAGTGCACTTTACTCGCCATTCCACGCGCTTTAAGATGCCGCCTAGCCCAGTACGCTATCTGAAATAGGAACGACGTAAGTTGAACAAATGTGATAGAATTACGCTGAATTCTTATATTAACCGTAATATATAATGACCTAATCGGGTCTCTGTTTGCCTTATCCTAGAAGTATAATAGTGCATTATACTCGCCATTTCATGCGCTTTTAGATGCCGCTTAGCCCAGGACGCTATCTGAAATAGGAACGACGTAAATTGAACAAATGTGATAGAATTTTGCTGAATTGTTAAATTAACCATAATATAAAATGACCTAATCGGGTCTCTGTTTGCCCTACCCTAGAAGTTTAATAGTGCATTTTACTCGCCATTTCATGCGCCTTCAGATGCCGCTTAGCCCAATAAGCTATCTGAAATAGGAGCGACGTAAATTGAACAAATGTGATAGAATTTCCCTGAAATCTTATATTAAACAAAATATAAAATGATCTAATCGGGTCTCTGATTGCCCTATCATAGAAGTTTAGTAGTGCATTTTACTGGCCATTCCACGAGCTTTAAGATGCCGCCTAGCACAGTACGCTATCTGAAATAGGAGCGACGTAAGTTGAACAAATGTGATAGAATTTCCCTGAAATCTTATATTAAACAAAATATAAAATGATCTAATCGGGTCTCTGATTGCCCTATCATAGAAGTTTAGCAGTGCATTTTACTCGCCATTCCACGCGCTTTAAGATGCCGCCTAGCCCAGAACGCTATCTGAAATAGGAGCGACCTAAATTGAACGAATGTGATAGAATTTTGCTGATTTCTTAAATTAACCATAATATGAAATGATCTAATCGGGTCTCTGCTTGCCCTACCCTAGAAGTTTAATAGTGCATTTTACTCGTCATTTCATGCGCTTTGAGATGCCGCTTAGCCTCATACGCTATCTGAAATAGGAGCGATATAAGTTGAACAAATGTGATAGAATTTCGCTGAATTCTTTTATTAACCATAATGTAAAATGATCTAATCGGATCTCTGTTCGCCCTAGCCTAGAACTTTAATAGTGCATTTTACTCGTCATTTCATGCGCTTTGAGATGCCGCTTAGCCTCATACTCTATCTGAAATAGGAGCGATATAAGTTGAACAAATGTGATAGAATTTCGCTGAATTCTTTAATTAACCATAATGTAAAATGATCTAATCGGATCTCTGTTCGCCCTAGCCTAGAACTTTAATAGTGCATTTTATTCGCCATTTCATACGCTTTGAGATGCCGCTTTGCCCAATACGCTATCTGAAATTGGAGCGACGTAAATTGAACAAATGTGATAGAATTTCACTGAATTCTTATATTAACCAAAATATAAAATGATCTAATCGGGTCTCTGATTGCCCTAGCATAGAAGTTTAATAGTGCATTTTACTCGCCATTCCGCGCCCTTTAAGATGCCGCATAGCCCAGTTCGCTATCAGAAATATGAGCGACGTAAGTTGAACAAATGTGATAGAATTACGCTGAATTCTTATATTAATCGTAATATAAAATGATCTAATCGGGTCTCTGTTTGCCTTATCCTAGAAGTTTGATAGTGCATTTTACTCGCCATTTCATGCGCTTTGAGATGCCGCTTAGCCCAATACGCTATCTGAAATAGGAGCGACGTAAATTGAACAAATGTGATAGAATTTTGCTGAATGCTTAAATAAAGCACAATATAAAATGATCTAATCGGGTCTCTGTTTGCCCTACCCTAGTAGTTTAATTGTGCATTTTACTCGCCATTTCATGCGCTTTGAGATGCCGCTTATCCCAATACGCTATCTGAAATGGGAGCGACGTAAGTTGAACAAATGTGATAGAATTTCGCTGAATTCTTATATGAACCAAAATATAAAATGATCTAATCGGGTCTCTGTTTGCCTTATCCTAGAAGTTTAGTATTGCATTTTACTCGCCATTTCATGCGCTTAGAGATGCCGCTTAGCCCAACACGCTATCTGACATAGGAGCGACGTAAATTGAACAAATGTGATAGAATTTCCCTGAAATCTTATATTAAACAAAATATAAAATGATCTAATCGGGTCTCTGATTGCCCTATCATTGAAGTTTAGTAGTGCATTCTACTGGCCATTCCACGCGCATTAAGATGCCGCCTAGCCCAGTACACTATCTGAAATAGGAGCGACGTAAATTGAACAAATGTGATAAAATTTTGCTGACATCTTAAATTAACCATAATATAAAATGATCTAATCGGGTCTCTGGTTGACTTATCCTAGACGTTTAATAGGGCATTTTACTCGCCATTTCATGCGCTTTGAAATGCCGCTTAGCCCAATACGCTATCTGAAATAGGAGCGACGTAAATTGAACAAGTGTGATAGAATTACGCTGAGTTCTTATATTAACCACAATATAAAATGATCTAATCGGGTCTCTGATAGTCCTACCAGAGAAGTTTAATAGTGCATTTCACTCGCAATTTCATGCGCTTTGAGCTGCCGCTTAGCCCAATACGCTATCTGAAATAGGAGCGACGTAAATTGAACAAATGTGATAGAATTTCCCTGAATTCTTATATTAACCTTAATGTAAAATGATCTAATCGGGTCTCTGTTCGCCCTAGCCTACAAGTTTAATAGTGCATTTTATTCGCCATTTCATGCGCTTTGAGATGCCGTCTAGCCCAGTACGCCATCTGAAATAGGAGCGACGTAAGTTGAACAAATGTGATAGAATTACGCTGAATTCTTATATTAACCGTAATATAAAATGATCTAATCGGGTCTCTGTTTGCCTTACCCTAGAAGTTTAATAGTGCATTGTACTCGCCATTTCATGCGCTTTGAGATGCCGCGTAGCCCAAAACGCTATCTGAAATAGGAGCGACGTAAATTGAACAAATGTGATAGAATTTCGCTGAATTCTTAAATAACCATAATATAAAATGATTTATTCGGGTCTCTGTTTGCCCTACCCTAGAAGTTTAGTAGTGAATTTTACTCGCCATTTCTTGCGCTTTGAGATGCCGCTTAGCCCAATACGCTATCTGAAATATGAGCGACGTAAATTGAATAAAAATGTGATAGAATTTCGCTGAATTCTCATATTAACATTAATGTAAATTGATCTAATCGAGTCTCTGTTCGCCCCACCCTAGAGGTTTAATAGTGCATTTCACTAGTCATTTCATGCGCTTTGAGATGCCGCTTAGCCCAATGCGCTATCTGAAATAGGAGCGACGTAAATTGAACAAATGTGATAGAATTTCACTGAATTCTTATATTAACCAAAATATAAAATGATCTAATCGGGTCTCTGATTGCCCTAGCATAGAAGTTAATAGTGCATTTTACTCGCCATTCCGCGCCCTTTAAGATGCCGCATAGCCCAGTTGGCTATCAGAAATATGAGCGACGTAAGTTGAACAAATGTGATAGAATTACGCTGAATTCTTATATTACCCGTAATATAAAATGATCTAATCGGGTCTCTGTTTGCCTTATCCTAGAAGTTTGATAGTGCATTTTACTCGCCATTTCATGCGCTTTGAGATGCCGCTTAGCCCAATACGCTATCTGAAATAGGAGCGACGTAAATTGAACAAATGTGATAGAATTTTGCTGAATGCTTAAATAAACCACAATATAAAATGATCTAATCGGGTCTCTGTTTGCCCTACCCTAGTAGTTTAATTGTGCATTTTACTCGCCATTTCATGCGCTTTGAGATGCCGCTTATCCCAATACGCTATCTGAAATGGGAGCGACGTAAATTGAACAAATATGATAGAGTTTCGCTGAATTCTTAAATAAACCATAATATGAAATGATCTAATCGGGTCTCTGTTTGCCCTACCCTAGAAGTTTGGTAATGCATTTTACTCGCCCTTCCACGTACTTTAAGATGCCGCCTAGCCCAGTACACTATCTGAAATAGGAGCGACGTACATTGAACAAACGTGATAGAATTACCCTGAATTCTTATATTAACCTTAATGTAAAATGATCTAATCGGTTCTCTGTTCGCCCTACCCTAGAAGTTTAATAGTGCATTTCACTCGTCATTTCATGCGCTTCGAGATGCCGCTTAGCCCAATACGCTATCTGAAATAGGAGCGACGTAAATTGAACAAATGTGATAGAATTTCGCTGAATTCTTATAATAATCTTTTTGTAAAATGATCTAATCGGGTCTTTGTTCGCCCAACCCTAGAAGTTTAATAGTGCATTTCAGTCGTCATTTCATGCGCTTTAAGATGCCGCTTAGCCCCATACGCTATCTGAAATAGGAGCAACGTAAATTGAACAAATGTGATAGAATTTCGCTGAATTCTTATATTAACCAAAATATAAAATGATCTAATCGGGACTCTGATTGCCCTATCATAGAAGTTTAGTAGTGTATTTGACTCGCCCTTCCACGCGCTTTAAGATCCCGCTTAGCCCAATACGCTATCTGAAATAGGAGCGACGTAAGTTGAACAAATGTGATAGAATTACGCTGAATTAATATATTAACCTTAATGTAAAATGATCTAATCGGGTCTTTGTTCGCCCTACCCTTGAAGTTTAATAGTGCACATTGCTCGCCATTTCATGCGCTTTGAGATGGCGCTTAGCCCAATACGCTATCTGAAATAGGAGCGACGTAAATTGAACAAATCTGATAGAATTTCGCTGAATTCTTATATTAACCAAAATATAAAATGATCTAATCGGGTATCAGATTGCTCTATCATAGAAGTTTAATAGTGCATTTTACTCGCCAATCCACGCGCTTTAAGATTCCGCCTAGCCCAGTACGCTATCTGAAATAGGAGCGACTCAAGTTGAACAAATGTGATAGAATTACGCTGAATTCTTATATTAACCGTAATATAAAATGATCTAATCGGGTCTCCGTTCGCCCTACCATAGAAGTCTAATAGTGCATTTCACTCGCCATTTCATGCGCTTTGAGATGCCGCTTAGCCCAATACGCTATCTGAAATAGGAGCGACGTAAATTGAACGAATGTGATAGAATTTCGCTGAATTCTTATATTAACCGTAATATAAAATGATCTAATCGGGTCTCTGATTGCTCTATCATAGAAGTTTAATAGTGCATTTTACTCGCCAATCCACGCGCTTTAAGATTCCGCCTAGCCCAGTACGCTATCTGAAATAGGAGCGACGCAAGTTGAACAAATGTGATAGAATTTGGCTGAATTCTTAAATTAACCATAATATAAAATGATCTAATCGGGTCTCTGTTTGCCCTACCCTAGAAGTTTAATAGTGCATTTTACTCGCCATTTCATGCGCTTTGAGATGGCGCTTAGCCCAATACGATATCTGAAATAGGAGCGACGTAAATTGAACGAATGTGATAGAATGTCGCTGAATTCTTATATTAACCAAAATATAAAATGATCTAATCGGGTCTCTGATTGCCTATCATAGAAGTTTAATAGTGCATTTTACTCGCCCTTCCACGCGCTTTAAGATGCCGCCTAGCCCAGTACGCTATCTGAAATAGGAGCGACGTAAGTTGAACAAATGTGATAGAATTAGGCTGAATTCTTATATTAACCGTAATATAAAATGATCTAATCGGGTCTCTGTTTGCCTTATCCTAGAAGTTTAATAGTGCATTTCACTCGTCATTTCATGCGCTTTGAGATGCCTCTTAGCCCAATAAGCTATCTGAAATAGGAGCGACGTAAATTGAACAAATGTGATAGAATTTCGCTGAATTCTTATATTAACCAAAATATAAAATGATCTAATCGGGTCTCTGATTGCCCTATCATAGAAGTTTAATAGTGCATTTACTCGCCCTTCCACGCGCTTTAAGATGCCGCCTAGCCCAGGACGCTATCTGAAATAGGAGCGACGTAAATTGAACAAATGTGATAGAATTTTGCTGAATTCGTAAATTAACCATAATATAAAATGATCCAATCGGGTCTCTGTTTGCCTTATCCTAGAAGTTTGATAGTGCATTTTACTCGCCATTTCATGCGCTTTGAGATGCCGCTTAGCCCAATACGCTATCTGAAATAGGAGCGACGTAAATTGAACAAATGTGATAGAATTTTGCTGAATGCTTAAATAAACCACAATATAGAATGATCTAGTCGGGTCTCTGTTTGCCCTACCCTAGAAGTTCAATAGTGCATTTCACTCGTCATTTCATGCGCTTTGAGATGCCGCTTAGCCCAATAAGCTATCTGAAATAGGAGCGACGTAAATTGAACAAATGTGATAGACTTACGCTGAATTCTTATATTAACCTTAATGTAAAATGATCTAATCGGGCCTTTATTCGCCCTACCCTAGAAGTTTAGCAGTGCATTGTACTCGCCATTTCATGCGCTTGGAGATGCCGCTTAGCCCAATACGATATCTGCAATAGGAGCGACGTATGTTGAACAAATGTGATAGAATTACGCTGAATTCTTATATTAACCATAATATAAAATGATCTAATCGGATCTCTGTTCGCCCTACCCTAGAAGATTACTAGTGCATTTTACTCGCCATTTCATGCGCTTTGAGATGCCGCTTAGCCCAATACGCTATCTGAAATAGGAGCGACGTAAATTGAACAAATGTGATAGAATTTTGCTGAATTCTTATATTAACCACAATATAAAATGATCTAATCGGGTCCCTGTTTGCCCTACCCTAGTAGTTTAATTGTGCATTTTACTCGCCATTTCATGCGCTTTGAGATGCCGCTTATCCCAATACGCTATCTGAAATAGGAGCGACGTAAGTTGAACAAATGTGATAGAATTTCGCTGAATTCTTATATTAACCAAAATATAAAATCATCTAATCGGGTCTCTGTTTGCCTTATCCTAGAAGTTTAGTATTGCATTTTACTCGCCATTTCATGCGCTTTCAGATGCCGCTTAGCCCAACACGCTATCTGAAATAGGAGCGACGTAAATTGAACAAATGTGATAGAATTTCCCTGAAATCTTATATTAAACAAAATATAAAATGATCTAATCGGGTCTCTGATTGCCCTATCATAGAAGTTTAGCAGTGCATTTTACTCGCCATTCCACGCGCTTTAAGATGCCGCCTAGCCAGAACGCTATCTGAAATAGGAGCGACCTAAATTGAACAAATGTGATAGAATTTCCCTGAATTCTTATATTAACCTTAATGTAAAATGATCTAATCGGGTCTCTGTTCGCCCTAGCCTACAAGTTTAATAGTGCATTTTATTCGCCATTTCATGCGCTTTGAGATGCCGTCTAGCCCAGTACGCTATCTGAAATAGGAGCGACGTAAGTTGAACAAATGTGATAGAATTACGCTGAATTCTTATATTAACCGTAATATAAAATGATCTAATCGGGTCTCTGTTTGCCTTACCCTAGAAGTTTAATAGTGCATTGTACTCGCCATTTCATGCGCTTTGAGATGCCGCGTAGCCCAAAACGCTATCTGAAATAGGAGCGACGTAAATTGAACAAATGTGATAGAATTTCGCTGAATTCTTAAATTAACCATAATATAAAATGATTTATTCGGGTCTCTGTTTGCCCTACCCTAGAAGTTTAGTAGTGAATTTTACTCGCCATTTCTTGCGCTTTGAGATGCCGCTTAGCCCAATACGCTATCTGAAATATGAGCGACGTAAATTGAATAAAAATGTGATAGAATTTCGCTGAATTCTCATATTAACATTAATGTAAATTGATCTAATCGAGTCTCTGTTCGCCCCACCCTAGAGGTTTAATAGTGCATTTCACTAGTCATTTCATGCGCTTTGAGATGCCGCTTAGCCCAATGCGCTATCTGAAATAGGAGCGATGTAAATTGAACAAATGTCATAGAATTTTGCTGAATTCTTAAATTAACCATAATATAAATTGATCTAATCGGGTCTCTGGTTTCCCTACCATAGAAGTTTCATAGTGCATTTTACTCACCATTCCGCGCGCCTTAAGATGCCGTCTAGCACAGTTCGCTATCTGAAATAGGAGCGACGTAAATTGAACAAATGTGATAGAATTTCGCTGAATTCTTAAAGTAACCTTAATATAAAATGATCTAATCGGGTCTCTGGTTTCCCTACCATAGAAGTTTCATAGTGCATTTTACTCGCCATTCCACGCGCCTTAAGATGCCGTCTAGCACAGTTCGCTATCTGAAATAGGAGCGACGTAAATTGAACAAATGTGATAGAATTTCGCTGAATTCTTAAAGTAACCTTAATATAAAATGATCTAATCGGGTCTCTGTTTGCCCTACCCTAGAAGTTTAATAGTGCATTTCACTCGTCATTTCATGCGCTTTGAGATGCCGCTAAGCACAATAAGCTATCTGGAATAGCAGCGACGTAAATTGAACAAATGTGAAAGAATTACGCCGAATTCTTATATTAACCGTAATATAAAATGATCTAATCGGGTCTCTGTTTGCCTTATCCTAGAAGTTTAACAGTGCATTTTACTCGCCATTCCACGCGCTTTAAGATGCCGCCTGGCGCAGTACGCTACCTGAAATAGGAGCGACGTAAGTTGAACAAATGTGATAGAATTACGCTGAATTCTTATATTAACAGTAATATAAAACGATCTAATCGGGTCTCTGTTTGCCTTATCCTAGAAGTTTGATAGTGCATTTTACTCGCCATTTCATGCGCTTTGAGATGCCGCTTAGCCCAATACGCTATCTGAAATAGGAGCGACGTAAATTGAACAAATGTGATAGAATTTTGCTGAATGCTTAAATTAACCACAATATAAATGATCTAATCGGGTCTCTGTTTGCCCTACCCTAGTAGTTTAATTGTGCATTTTACTCGCCATTTCATGCGCTTTGAGATGCCGCTTATCCCAATACGCTATCTGAAATAGGAGCGACGTAAGTTGAACAAATGTGATAGAATTTCGCTGAATTCTTATATTAACCAAAATATAAAATGATCTAATCGGGTCTCTGATTGCCTTATCCTAGAAGTTTAGTATTGCATTTTACTCGCCATTTCATGCGCTTTCAGATGCCGCTTAGCCCAACACGCTATCTGAAATAGGAGCGACGTAAATTGAACAAATGTGATAGAATTTCCCTGAAATCTTATATTAAACAAAATATAAAATGATCTAATCGGGTCTCTGATTGCCCTATCATAGAAGTTTAGCAGTGCATTTTACTCGCCATTCCACGCGCTTTAAGATGCCGCCTAGCCCAGAACGCTATCTGAAATAGGAGCGACCTAAATTGAACGAATGTGATAGAATTTCGCTGAATTCTTAAATTAACCATAATATAAAATGATTTATTCGGGTCTCTGTTTGCCCTACCCTAGAAGTTTAGTAGTGAATTTTACTCGCCATTTCTTGCGCTTTGAGATGCCGCTTAGCCCAATACGCTATCTGAAATATGAGCGACGTAAATTGAATAAAAATGTGATAGAATTTCGCTGAATTCTCATATTAACATTAATGTAAATTGATCTAATCGAGTCTCTGTTCGCCCCACCCTAGAGGTTTAATAGTGCATTTCACTAGTCATTTCATGCGCTTTGAGATGCCGCTTAGCCCAATGCGCTATCTGAAATAGGAGCGACGTAAATTGAACAAATGTGATAGAATTTCACTGAATTCTTATATTAACCAAAATATAAAATGATCTAATCGGGTCTCTGATTGCCCTAGCATAGAAGTTTAATAGTGCATTTTACTCGCCATTCCGCGCCCTTTAAGATGCCGCATAGCCCAGTTCGCTATCAGAAATATGAGCGACGTAAATTGAACAAATGTGATAGAATTTCGCTGAATTCTTATATTAACCAAAATATAAAATGATCTAATCGGGTCTCTGTTTGCCTTATCCTAGAAGTTTAATAGTGCATTTTACTCGCCATTCCGCGCACTTTAAGATGCCGCCAAGCCCAGTACGCTACCTGAAATAGGAGCGACGTAAGTTGAACAAATGTGATAGAATTACGCTGAATTCTTATATTAACCGTAATATAAAATGATCTAATCGGGTCTCTGTTTGCCTTATCCTAGAAGTTTGATAGTGCATTTTACTCGTCATTTCATGCGCTTTGAGATGCCGCTTAGCCCAATACGCT